>JAODVQ020008622.1:0-21740 GCA_025400075.2 Phenganax stokvisi
TCATGGTGTCGGCATCTCCGCCTTCAGACCTGCAAACAATCACCAGAAACCTGAACAACTAATTACTCCCAAAAATTGAGTCTTGAGCGGTTCAGTTTGCTTGAACCAGATTGAAGCCTGATGGAACCTACTATTTAACACCAAATCTTTGACTGCTCCATTTGGTTCTTGCTGGCCTCATATGCCTGCTGCCCCACCTCAAGGATAGGTCAGGAATGGTCGACAGGGCCGTTGCCGTTGCAGTTGGGTTGGCCACTCGAAACTTATCCATCCAACCATTCCACAAATTGAGCTGGAGGGAACACAAAGCCTTCTGGTCCATCTTCCCGAAAGCAGCAACTGTAGACAGGCTCAATGGAACAGGGTCCTCGCCTGAATCAGCAAATGGCTGTAGGTGAAAGAAGTGCCAAAAAGAGCCGTCATTGCCAGCCATGAAGCAGGCCTGAACAAAGAAATAACAGTCACAGTCAGTTAGTTCAGGTCATCAACTACTATTCAATTGGATCAGAAACAATAACAACCTCTTGAACTCTTGTCCTTTGCTGGTAGCGGGTATTGTGTGTCCATTCACATTGAACACTAAAATCTCACTGAATCACATGAAACTCATCACGATCTTGCCTCAGTCAACCGCCTCCCAAACTCAGTAAGGACAGCGTTCACACAGTCTGGGAGCATGCCGGCAAAATGCTTGAGCTTCTCCTTGGGCATTGTCAGGTGGTCTTTGCAATCACCACCTGCGGCCTTGAGAGCATCCACCTTGCCCTGGAGAATGAGCAATGTCTCTGCGATTTGTCCAATGAACTCTGTCCGGGTATTCAGCGTGGCAGCATGCGCTTGGGCTTGCTTGGTGCCAGCCGAATTCAATTCACGCACTAGGTCAAGACTCTTAGCAATCTTGGAGTCAAGGTCCTTTCGCTTCAAGGAGCCATTCCAGATTGAAAGGGCTTTCACTCCGTCAAAGAAGTCTGTGCAGCTCTTCACTTTGGCAATGGTTTTTTCCAACGACTCCTCAGCCTTTGCATTGGCGGTGGCCTTGGCCTTGACATCTTTGGGTTCCGGCTCGTCACCCTTTCTCCTCCTTTAAGCCAGTGCCAAGGTATTTGGTAGTTTCATGTCTATTTGGTAGTTCAGGATGGTTCCAGTGGCCTGGAATGTCATCCTTCTGCACTGCTGCTGAAGTACATTTGCAGCTTGCAGGACTTGCTACGTTTGGGACTTATATCTGCATATGCGGGTGCATCTGGAGCTTGCAGGTCTGTGTTGCTGCATTTGGGACTTAGTATATCTTCATATGTAAGTGCATCTGCAGTTTGCAGGTCTGCGTTGCTGCATGTAGGACTTAGTATATGTTCATATGTAGGTGCATCTGCAGCTTGCTTATATATTTGCATATGTCAGCACATCTGCAGCTTGCAGGTCTGCGTTGCTACATTTGGGACTTAGTATATCTTCATATGTAGGTGCGTTTGCAGCTTGCAGGTCTGTGTTGCTACAGTTGAGATTTATATATTTGCATTATGTCAGTACATCTGCAGCTTGCAGGTCTGTGTTGCTACGTTTGAGATTTTATATATTTGCATTATGTCAGTACATCTGCAGCTTGCAGGTCTGCGTTGCTACATCTGGGACTTAATATATCTGCGGATGTAGGTGCATCTGCAGCTTGCAGGTCTGTGTTGCTACATTTGGGATATTTATATTTGCATATGTTCGTGCATCTGCAGCTTGCAGGTCTGTGTTGCTACATGTGGGACATATATCTGCATATGTAGGTACATCTGCAGCTTGCAGGTCGAAATGGCGACGTTTGGGATTTGTGTGTCTGCATATGGAGGTAGAGAAGCATGTCTGTGGTACTACATTTCAGACTTGTATATTGGCGTATGTACGTGCAAAAGTACATCTGCAGCTTGCAGGTTACTACATTTGAGACTTACATACCATATCTGCGCAAGTAGGTATGGAAGTACATCTGCAGCTTGCTCTATGCCAGACCCTTGTCGTCTACGCTGCTGTGAGAGTTGCGTCCTCTCCTCAAAGAGTTCCAATCTCCAGACACTTTTCATTTGCGCGCGTGTGATGGTGGTGCGCAACTCTTGAACAGAAATCCCATACACTGAATTCCAGCCAGCACTTCTGATCCTAGTGCCTCAGTGCACTGTACCACTAGCACCCAAGAACTAATGTTCAAAGAGAAAAAGGTTTGATATCACTGTCTGCGCGCGTATACTTGAAGAAAAGCGTTGAGAAAGTGCGACAGGAAAACATATTGACATTGAATGTGCTAGTTCGCTGTAGGGAGATGAAGCAAAAAACGTGTGTTCATTGCAGAGGTGGCTCTATCTTGCACGGTGGTATGTTTCACTTGTTCAACACTTTTCAATTTCACCATGCTAATTCATTCTCTGTTCAGTTGTGATCTCACTCACTGTAGCACACGTCTGCGTGCAGTGATGCGGCCCTTTGTTGCACGGCGGCGCGCTTCACTTGTTCAAGGCTAACACAGTCTCTGTATTTGTTTGGGGTTGTGGGTCGGTGCTTTAAGAATGTATAAGCGTCAAAAGCGTCAAATGCATTCGGGTTCATGGCTTGCGTCGTTTTCTTTTTCGCTGTCAACTCCTTAGGTAGCATATATGAAAACTGGTTTGCTCTTATTCTTGTGTTCATGTCGTTGAGAAAGCTGAGCGTGTTCAGTGGCAGTTGAAGAGACATGTTGGCCTCCAGGTTTCAAGCTTCAAGTCTCTACCTATTTAGTTGGGCATTAAATGCCTGTAGTAGGAACCTAAATTAGTCAGCTTTGCATTGATGTCAGATTGGGGTTGCGGTTGTCAGGTTGGTATTGATCTCCACCTACTGTAGCTTCTGCATTTGAAACAAACTAGCTGCTGAAGAGACTGACTTGTGTTGAAGGCTGACAGGCTCACACGCGCAAACTGCAGACCACATTCTTTCTCTTTGAAACAGCGTTGCAAAGGCCAAAGCCCAATTATGTAAACGCAGGTTGAATATTTGCAGGATTTGAGGGGGCTCCCAGTGACCCAGTGTCTCCGGCATTCATGGCAGCAAGGAGTCGCAAGCTGTCAGATGAAGTTGTCAGTTGTCAGTTGGCCATGGAAGCAATGAGTTCAGATGACCGCCAACGGTCCTGACCTCAGCCAGTTGATCACTTGCAAAGTTGCCAATCAATGATGCTTCGTTTTGAGATGTCAAGCAACCATGCTTGCTTTTGAGACAATGTTGTTTTTCATCGAAAATGGTTCGCCCAGGCAGACGTTGGTGAACAACCAGTACGTTGCCACTTCTTTGTGGTCAGCCTGACCAGTTTGAGAGCTGCCTGTGTTTTTGAAGGATGTGTCAACATCATGCATTTACGATGGTGCTCAAGCTTCAGTCTTGCGCGCGTGAAACTTCAGATGACACTATGACTGTTCTGTTGGCGCTTTTCACTTCAAACTCTCTTAGGTGGCCTGACGTCAGTTGTACCTTTAGGTTGCCTAGTTTCCAGATTCCAGATGTCGGCCAAAACTCGTCCGGCATCCCGGCATGGGCGTCAAGGCCCAAGGAGCTCGGGAGAAAAAGCTTCAGATGTCAGAGGTCAAGGATGCCAGTTGCCAGATGGATCGTCCCTCGTTGTGGTGGCTTGGGGCGTTGAGGAAGACTATGGAAGGGACCATGGAAAAGGTCGTACTTGCGTGCCTGGAGCTCTGAAGAGAGCCTTTCCACAGGCGACCCACTTGACACTGGACCTCCGCGGCATTATGGTGAACGACCCAAGTAAAGCTTCAACCGCACCAGACTTTGAAGAGATGGTGGTAGAGCCCTGCTGTGTGAACGCCATCCGGTTTGTCATGGGCACCGTCTCGCAGTTCATGAAAGAGGTGGAAGATGGCCAGTTGGTTCTAAGTCTGTGCTGCTCACATGGGAGGAATCGGTCCCGTTTGGTTGCAGGCTGCATCGCCTGGATCTGCGAAGTGGATGTTTACCTCCCAACTCTCCATGGCCTGAACACCCTCAAGGGCAAGCCACCGAGGGACACTCTCGTTCAACAGTTCAGCCCAAAGATCCAGCAGTGGCTCAAAGACACCGGCAAATTCTTCTTGCGTGATGAGCGATATGATGAGCGTGAGGGAACACCAGGAACGGCTTCCCGCCCCACAGCCGACCCTCAGCATCAGCAGCCAGCAGAGCCAGCAGCCGCCCCTCAGGAACATGGCCGTGATTGGGAAGAAATGGCGAGGTTGCAACAAATCTCACCTGCCCTGGCAATGTACATGAAGGCGCTCAAGGTTGACAAGTCTGCTTGTTTGGCGCTGTGTGGCCTGGCTGAATATTCAGATGAAGGCCTCCTGTATGCCCGGAACCTCGTTATGCCACTGCACCGTATGGTCCAGGATGCAGCCCGTCACGATAATCCATCGGCTTTTGTGACAGCCCATTGCCGCGAAAAGCTACAATGGATCTTCAAGAGTGAATGGCGTCCTGAGTCTGCTGATTGGAAGAGGTCCCGGTGGTCCTGGCGGTGAATGGGAAGATATAGATGCCAGATGTCAGATGTCGTCAGGAAAAGCTTCCTTGCCAGATGTCATGTGCCAGATGTCATGCGATGCCAGATGTCATGTGATGCCAGATGTCATGTGATGCCAAATGTCTTGGCCTGGATTTCTCTTGATAGATGCCAGATGTCAAATGGTACAAGTGGTTGCTGTGCCCAAGTCTTCTAGGTGGCACCAATACAGAAAACAAACAAGAAACATAGCGAAACATCATGTACTGGTTGACAATTGAAAGTTGCTGTTGGCGCAGGGTGCCATTTAGATGTTTTTGAAATCAGTCGCTGGCAGACAAGCGCAAATGGACAGTAGTCTAGATGGCGCCAAAACAGAAAAGCTCAACCAAACAATATGTACTGGTTGATTTTTAGAACATTGCTGTGATTTGGTGGAGGGTGCCATCTAGTTTTTTTTGAAATCCTTCGCTGGCAGACAAGCGCAGTGAAAAAGGAAAAGAACAGTGTCGCAAGAACACCCTTGGTTTGCCAGTGTCTGCAAGCCTTTGGTACTCTCTGTGTCTTGCAGATCTGGTTTCTCCAAGAGAGCAGCTGATGGGTCCTTTTAGATTCCCTGCATCATTTGGGGCCAGGCAACTGGAGGTCAATAGTGGATGCCAAAGGCGTGATGTGCGAGTCAGTCATCATGCACTGACAGAGGTTTGAAGCGGTGTTGCGTCCTGTGAATAATATGAACTTTATATGGCTCTGATGAGTGCGGCCAACAGAAAAAGCACTACGCTTGCACCTTGTTTCACTGAGCTGTTGACTTTCCAACTTGAGACTGTCTGGCAGGTCCTGCGCAAATGACGGCATTATCCATTGACAGACGAGGCAATCTTCAGGTGGCCAGTTGTCAGTTGTGTTACACCCAACGGCTCTTCCTTTGTGATCAGTGGCTGGAAAAGAACTTGGCAGGCTGATTCCTGCTTCCAGGCTGCCTGCCACTTAAACCTCATTGTCTTTTATGTTTATCTATGAGACAAATCAGGCCTATCTTGGTGCTGAACTGAAGTGACGACAGTTGGTTTTTACCATTGCCACAAGCGGCCTATGTGACTGCCCAGGTCTGTGGGAATCCTTGGTCCGCGCTGCTGTCTTAGTGCTCTCGCGTATTGACTGATCTGCTTTCAACTGTCAACTGTCAAACCTGTTCAACTGTCAACTGTCGGCTGTCATTGGTTTTCTTTGGTTTCTTCATTTGAACGTGGGAATGGGCGCGCTGAGGCGCAGGCGTTGCTTAGATGACAGATGGCAGATGACAGATGGGATGGTTGGTGTCCTGGTGGGGAGCTCAGCCAAATTTGTGTGCGTTTCTTGAGCCTCTTTTCATAGCAGTCGGACATGGAAGAATCTTATCATGTGTGGGACCTAGTGGCAACACTCTTCTACTACTGGGCCTGGAGTGCATCAAAGTGACAAAGGGAAAGAGGGTGCGTTCCCTGTTCCCCTGCAGCTATTTTTGCTCAACCTTGAGGCAAGAGGACTGAGTGAAACGCTTCAGCACCTTGAATTACCCAGGTTCCGGCCTCATCCATCATGTCAAATCAGCCTGGAAATGGGCAGCTGGAGAATGCGACAGAATGGGGTTTTGAATGGGAAGTCTTCACGGCAGTTTTCCTTGCGCTCATTGTTTTGGTTTTTCAATTGCGGGGTCAGGTGAAAGGCCTCCAGCGGCAGATGCCAGATGCTCAGAGTGAGTTGCAATGTAAAGTTGGAAAACTGGAGAGTGCTGTTTCAGCACTCACATGTGAGAAGTTGAAAATGGAGAAAGAAGTTGCAGAGCTGAGAGCTGAATGTCAGCGTGCAAAAGCCAAGCTCATCCAGAAAGACTTTGTGCACATTGCGCCCCATGGGAAATGCTGGCATTTGGATCGTTCTTGCAAGCATTTGAAGTGCTCAACCGCACAGTCTTTGCAGCCATGTAAGACATGTGTGATTTGATTTTGTAACCTATGCCACATCGAGCTGAAAATGGTGCAGGGATGGAAACGTGTTGGAATGTGTTGAAAACATGTGTGATGGTTTGTCCCTTCCAAACTTTGCACCTCCTTGAACATCCAACCGCCCCCAAGCTAGTCCGTTCGAGGTACATCATCGTCCAAACCCTCATTTGCGCGCTGGGACCTCAATTGCCAAGCTTGCAGCAACTATCTAAACACAATCCTCGCTCATGCTGTTCCTTCTGTGTATGGCTCAGGCTGTGAGTGACAATAGCACCAACTTGTTCCAAAATTCTGTGTCAAGAGCTGTCATGGCTGGCGCAGCAGCTTTTGAGTTCATGCTGCAGAAGACCCAGCTCTCGCGTTCCGATGTGTCTGAGGCAGCCAAACTTCAGGGAAGTGATGTGAAAGCTCAAACCAAAGTTCTTGATATGGACTGGTGCCCTACTCTGGAGGAAGTGAAGATGCATGATGGAATGCAGATGCCAAACGCCCAGCTTTGTCAGGAATCTTCAGATGTTGTTGCCAGTGGCCAGTCGAAATGGATGGAGCTACTGAAAACCCAAGCCAGGCCACTGGCAAAGCCTCAACTGTGTCTAGAAGATGAGTCAAACTCATCAAAGTGTGAGGTTTTGGCTTTGGAGAATGGCACTGTGGCTTTGGAGGATGTGCCAACTGCGCGGAATGTTGGCACACATGCCAAGCCTGGCAACCGCACGTGTCCAAAGCCTTCTGAGGGGGAAGGGTTAGAGCCAGAAGCCAAAAAACAAAAGAAAAGCTTTGCTAACCGGAACCCCCCAAAGAATCCTGAGAGCCTTATCAAATGGCGTGCCATGAAGCTTGCTTTCGAGAATGCTGCTGACACAAAACTTCCAGCTTTCGAAGAGACTTCCTTCTACAAGTTTTGCCAGGGTCAGTGGAAGGATTGCGTGTATGATGAAGATATGTACAAGAAGTCTGCGATTGCTTTGTGCCAGCAATGGATGGCTACCAAGGGCTTGCCAGGAGCTCGCAGTGCAAGCTAGTGGTTAGATGCCAGTTGTTTGTCACTTCACATTTGTCATGTCATGGGGTTTGTGGGATGCTTGACACCAGCTCAAGTGAGTTTGACTGTTCAACTAAAGGCAAAAAAAGAAAACGTGCTGTTTTGCTTCCATGACCTAAATTCAGTTCTCCACCGTTCTCCACCATTCTCCTCTCACCTAGTGCCGGCTGAGGTGGAAGATGCCAGGCCTTCATGCGCGTCTGTGGACCAGCAGGCATGCCCAATTCTTTCAGTTCATTTGATTTGCTTGAGCAGAACTTGTTGGTGAGAAATCACAACCATAGATGGGATGATGGCTCAGGGAGTCATGATTTCTTGTCTGAGTAAAAGAAGGCCAAATGTATCTGGACAGGTCAGCGCTTTTGGTCGTCCGCGTCTGGAGTGAGGCCTCAAGAGATGCTGTTTTCTGGTGAGTTGCCAACATCCACAGCCTTCCTTTCGCCTTTCACTGTGCGGTTGTGCAGAAGGCTTCAGGTCTTGCTTCATAGCTAGTTCAGGTAGATGTCAATCTGAAGCAAGACTGCTATGACTTCACTGCAGTGTTCTTGTTTATTTGTTACGTGAAATGAACCAAGCACTTGCGCTGGAGTCTTGTGGTCATATCAGCTATGGAAGATGATGGCAGCCACACATCTTCAACCTCTGAACCGCCTCATGAAGCAGGATGTGAAGAGCCCCGGCAAGGACGTGGAAGAGGGCGTGGGAGAGGGAAAAAACAGACCCACAGGTCAAAGGCGCCAAATGCCAGAAGCACAGTTGCCAGAAGAAACGCAAAGGGATTGATTCATTGCATTCAAGCAAACCAGCAGAGTCAAACAATGACAGTGAACAGACTTCAGAGACAGAAGAGACGAAGAGGATCAGGTTGGTGCGTTCAGCGCAGCAAGCTTCATCAACAAAACAGTCTCAGATTGGCAGTGGGTCTGAAACAGGCTCAGAGCCTGACAGCCAGACAGCGCCAAGAGGAAGTCAATCTTTGATTCACTTCACCAGAAGGATCTATGAAACAATCTTGACTTCAGAGGAAAAACATGCGCTTAGTGGAGTCTGCAAAGAGACAGTCGTGCTGGGTGAGTGTTGTGCAGGCATGGGAACAGCAACGATTGTCAGTGCAGTGCTGGAACGTTTACTTCAGTCTGAAGGATTTGCAGAAGCCTCTTTCGACACGAGCTTCTTCACAGAAAGTGTGGAGTGGAAACGATCTCTTTGTCAGGGCATATACTCACACATTCAAGGAGAAGGGCATTCAGCGCAAATGTATTGTCGCACTGCTGATCTGGCCAACCAATCTCCTCCAACCTCATGCCAGGTTTGCATCCTTGCAATAGAATGCGACGACATCAGCAGCTGCTCGAGCACTCCTCGATCAGTCACAGACCGGGGGGGGAAGTCAGGTTCCAGCTTCATGGAGTTTCTGGATTACATGGGCAAGCTCGACTTTGGCATGCGTCCTCATTTCCTGCTCATTGAGTGCGTGGCAAGCCTTGCCAAAAACCGGAAGCTCACTGCTGCCACAGAGAAGGGGACCACAATAGTATCGCAGAAACTTCGAGAATTTGGTTTTCTGAGCTCTTGGAAGGTCTTGAACAGCCGACATTTTGGAATACCACAATCAAGAACAAGGACCTACGGAATTTTTGTGAAGATGAAGCATGGGCTTGGTTCCTGCGGAGAAAAAAACATGAGAGCCAACTATCACAGATTTGGTCTTTGAGTGCCAGATGTCAGATGGGTGCGGAACTTTTGCGTGATTTGCTGAAGAGAAGCGATCTTGAGAGTTGCCAGTTGCCTGATGGTCCTGGCAAGAAACCCTCAACACAGCCACCTGGTCAAAAGAAACCTGGCAAGTGGGTAGATGAGCACAAAGTGTTCAGGAAAAATCATGGTCTTGAAAACGACCCGCTTGACTGGCACCCAGCCTTGAAAGCGCTGAAGCGAGATGGCCCGCTGCTGAATTTGTCCAGTCGTGAACAGGAGGCATCCTTGCTACTTCTTGCTAAACTTTTGAAAGAAAAGCCGGGCATGCAAACAAGCTGCTTGGTGCTTCCAGTGGGAGACAGCCTCAGCAGGATGAAATACAGTTCTGCCTGGCATCCTTGCCTCCTACCCCAGAAGAAGTTCCTCTACATCTTGGACAACAGGTGTTACACCACTGGCAAGTCATCAAAGCTCCCATTCATGCTCCAAGGCCTGGAGTTGAAGGAATTGGAGTTGGCTGGCCCCGCGGCGCTGAAGCTTACCCCACAAAAGGCGCAAGAACTGGCCGGAAACGCTTTCACATCAAATGTGGTCCTGACACTTTTGCTTGGGGTTTTGGTTCATTTTCACTCATAGCTGCTGCCCGTTTTGACTTTGGGAGAGATGGTGGCTGAGTTATGGTGGCTGATAGCAGCTATGGCCATAGACGTGGGTTGTCTCAATTCCAGTTGTCAGCTGCCAAGTTCTCAGTTGCCAGATGTCAGTCGCCAGCTGTCAGCTGGGGCTCAATGATTTCAACTTTCAATCGCATGTGTCACCTATTAGAGTATGAGGCGACCAGGGATGTCTGAGTGAGAGTGTGTGCAAAAAGTGTGTTTTGAATTTGTTTCGTTGTTTGCCTTTGCTCTTTGTAGTGCCAGGCAGCTTCAATATGTCAATCACTGCCAAATCCATTCCAAAGAAGTTTATTCTGTGGACTGTATGTTGCTGTTGATTGGGCAACCAGCTAGCTCCATTTAACCCTATTTTTTATGTAACGAATCAGCAATGTGTGTGTAGGCAAAGATTGCGCAAGCTACTTAAAGCTCGGCCAACTGCAAAGACCAGAAATGGGAAATGCGTAGGGTTGGGAAACGGGCGCGCCGTAGGATTGGGAAATGGGCGTGCCGTAGGATTGGGAAATGGGCGTGCCGTAGGATTGGGAGGGGGGTGTGCCGTAGGATTGGGAGACGGGTGTGCCGTAGGATTGGGAAATGCGGGCGCCGTAGGATTGGGAAATGTGGGCACCGTAGGATGGGGAAATGGGTGCGCTGTAGGACTGGGAAATGGGTGCAGTTGCGGAAGTTTGGAAATAGATGAAATAGTGGGATGGGGAAGGCGCAATCCTATGGCAGTTGCCGTAGGATTGGGGTAGGGCAGCGCCGTAGGATCAGGATTTCAATCTAACCGGCAGTTGGGGCAGTCGCGCTATAGGATTGGGAGTGTGGGGGGTCAAATCACCGTGCAAATTTGGAAGTTGCAAGCATGATGTTGGCAGTTGCCATATACTTTTGGAGCGGGTTTAAAACTTCGCTGGTACCACACACTCTTCCAACCGTAGGATTGGGTGGGGGGTGGAGGGGGGCTGCAAAATCCTATGGCAACTGGCAGTTGCCATAGGCCTGGGGCTAGTTTGGCACTTTTATGTTGGCCTTCATAGACGTTTGAGGCATTGAACACACACACCCATAGGCCTATGGCAACTGGCAGTTGCCGTAGGGTTTCTGGCTCTACACCCCAGCACCCCAAAATCCTATGGTCAGAGGAGATGGACAATATATTTTCAAGTTTTGGCTTCAGCGTGTGCCAAGCTTCTTTGTTGGCGGGGACCATGGAGCTGTGCTCACGCATTCTACTGCCAGAATGGGCAAAGGCCCTTGCAGATGGTGACAAAATGTTTGAAGTCCAACGCTACCGATCAACCTACAGAAACCAGATGAAATTTGCCAAGGAAGATTCTGTCATTGTCGTGGGTGGTCAGGGATCAAGCAGAATCTCTGCGTTTGCTGTCGTTCAGCTTTGCGTCCGAAGGGTTTCCTATTGCCAAGCTAGGGCCCTTGCAGACCTGCTGCCTCCTCACTTGGATCAGGCATTCAAGGAATACATTCAGCAGGGCTATTGCTTTGACGTTCTTCTGTTTAAGAAGGTGGTGGATGTCCGACCGCAGAACATTACATGGAGGAACCTAGAGGCAGAGCTGGGCAAGCGTGTATGCAGAAACAACGGCTTTCCGAAGATTCCGCTGACTTGGGACAATGAAATCTCAGTTCAAAAGATCTTGACAGACCCTGCCTGTGTGGTTCATTGCCACGTGTGGCCACAGTGGGTTTTGGATGAAGAAGGAAGCGCAACGTCCACAGACAGTGTAGATGGCAGTAATGCCAGTGGGCAGATGTCAGATGCCAGATGCCATCTTGTCTCAAGAGAAGAAGACAATCTATAAGTGTAGCGACAGTGTGTGTGCGTGCGGAAAACCGTGCTTTTGAAACCTGTGAGTGTCTGTCGGAAAAAGCTGTTTAGCTAACCTCACCTAGATTCAACCCCAGCAACAAAGCCGTTGAAAGCCTTCCAGTTTGTTCATGCAGTCTCTTGCCTCCAGGAACACTTGCTGACAGCGGCTGTCCTGGCCTCAGGTTCAAGAAAATGGTTTGCTCATTGCAACATGAGTTTGGTCGATCTTGCGCATTCCTAGCTGTTTTGGGTAGCCAGTCGACTTAGAGACATAGTGCTAGAATCTAGAAGAGCAGAAGATGGTGTGGCAAGACGCCATCAAGAATGACATACGCTCCTTACATGAGGACTGGGTGATGATTAGTCAACATTCATTTTTGAAAGTATTTTTGCAACGCAAAAAACAATCCCTGTGAGGAAGCTGTGGCCAACAAGCAATGCTTGGCTCTCATGATTGCCAGCTTGCCGTTGCCAACAAAGATGCCAGATGTGCTAGATGAAGTTGCCACGATGTACGCAGGCCTGTCTGGCGCTGACTACAAAGATGCTGAAACTTGGACAGGTCTGAAGATCCAAGCAGCGGAGTTGAGTGTGCAAAAGGACTCGTTGGGGAAGAGTCTTATTCACCAATGGCGGTGGGATTCCACCTCGCTTTGGTCAGGGCATTCAGCAGAAGCCAGGAATATTGTAGGCATTGCCCACAGTATCTTGGCAAATGGTTTCCGGCAAGAAGAAAGCATATGCTCAAGGGATGCAGTGTGGGGGCTGGAGAGCCTCCGTTTTGGAGATGGCATGAAAAGGGGTTTGGCAAGCAAATTAGTTTGGGTCTTGATGCGCAAAGCCATTTCCGATGGGATGTTGAAAGAAGACCCAGAAGCTGTGAAAGTCTTCAGCAGCCTGGTGGGCCTGCCAACATTGTATGAGCAGGGCGTGGACCTGGTGAAGCAAGCAGTTAGGCAAAACGTCCGAGGCACATACATCCAACCACTCTCATGCCTACAGTGGGCTAACCTTGCCATCTTGGAGAAGTACCCATCGCTCAGCAGCATTGGCCAAGACAATGCCCAGCTTTTCAGCTGGGATGACCCATGTGCCCGACGTGAGGTTGGCAAGGGCCTGTGCGCGAAGCTTGATGAATTGCTGAGTGGGTTCCATGCACAGGTGGACTCCGAGGGGCTGGTGGTGGAAGCCCCAAAGAAGAAGCAAAGAAGGGGCAGAAGAGCGCAAACGCAAGGTGGAAGCCAGATGCCAGTTGAGGAGACAAGTGAAATTAAAATTGGAACACAGAAACAGCAGGCGATCAAGAACGTCTTGATGGGATGCACGCCCGAATCCTTCCGTATGATGTGTTGCCACCTCTCCAACTTTGTTGGGGGCGGTGAGAAGCGCAGTGCCTTGACACCAGAGGTTCTTGCCTGGCGACACCTATGGCCCATGTCTCCAGTGCCGGATGGACAGGCTCCTTCAGAAGCGGAAGAGGTTGCCAGAAGGTCCGCAGCAGGTGTCACCAAGAGACTTTTGCCAGATCGGGTGATGTAACTTGGCTTATCAGCATCCTGATTTTTTGCTCAATTTCTGCAGCGTTACTATTCTTGTGTAGTGCAGGGTCAGGGTCAGGGTCAACGGTCAGGGGCATCGCATTCTGCGTGAGGTCAGCTCCACTCCACTTTGGGGTTGAGCTTTCCACTGCTGACCATGAAGGCCTCCTGGGAAAGTTGATATCAGTCTTTGAGAGTGATGCGGAGAAGACTGGTGGGAATGCTAAAGTGACTCTGGACGCTTTGTGGCGATACCGCCTAGTCATTCAGCACTGGAACAGGACTGTCCATGGATGCGCGAAGAATGATTTGGACAGTGATACATACACAATGGTATCTGATGCCATGCTTCTGGGAGATGCCCTTGACTCCCAGTTTTGCCAGGCGCTAAAATCATTCCCTTTAGAGTTCGGGCTTACAATGTTGCCAGATGTCAAGTCGCTCCAGTCGACAGATGCTGATGCAGAGGAGGTTGAAACAGCTATAGAGAAAGCAGAAAAACAGGAATGGCAAGCAAAGCTGGCCGGCTTGGAGGCAAAACTGGAAGTTGATCAGCGCCTCCTGCGGCAAGTGAATGATGGGTATTCTGTCTTGAATGACTGCCTCGACTGGATCACAACCCAAAAGAAACTTTCCATGGCCAAGAAGGCCCGTGATGTTGTGCAGGAGCACCAAGACTACTTTCTCCCAATCCTGGAGCTGGGTGATTTTTCCAACCTTCCAGGAGCACTCGAGACTTTGTTGTCCTCCTTGCCAGCTGTCAATAGCGGCCAGATGTCAGACCGCCAGAAGGCTGAGACTAAGAAGCTGATAGTCTTCCATGTTGACTTCAACGTGCCGGGGGTGCATGGCTCAGATATTACTCACAATTCATCATCTCATATATGATTCATATTCATATATATATATATACATTCTGTGTAAACATTTGTTGCATTTATCAGCGCGTTCTTGCTAGCTGGAGGCTCGCAACGCATTGCTGCAGCCAAAACTGGTGAGCTGCTTGGCAAACGCTTGTCGGACACAAGGACTCAGCCAAAGTGCTGCAATTTCTAACGCGCAAATAATATGCACTTTCCAGCGTTTCCCCTGTTGCGGCAGGAGCCAAAAAGGCAGCAGTATTGGCAGTGATGGCGAACCGAAGCAAGGAAGACTCGGACATTGACCCGGTTGAGGATGAACTTGAGTTTGTCAAGGCCATGAAACATGCAGGTTTCCATGTCCAAGTTCCGTGGCAGATGCCCTTGGCTGTGCCAGGTGATGAGCACTTCGGTTTTGAATCACCTTTGGGGGGGGTTGTGTATATTTTGGACGGGGTGGTCACTTGCCATTGTTTGATATGATGTCTTCAGAGCCTGTGCTTTTGAGGTCAACTCAATTTCAATGGGATTTCTTTGCTCGTGGGCGGTTGATGTGTTGGGGCACTGAGAAGGACCATGACAATCACTTTTGGCAAGCCTCAGAGCTGGTCAGGACTGGGAAGGTCCCAGAAGCTTCAACTACTGCAGAGATTTTGTGCATCACCCAATCTGCTGATGACACAGACAAGTTTGATACGATGCGAATCAACCCAGCCACTCGAAGCGCCCAAAAGGGCGCAGAGGTTTGGCGAAACGTCTACCAAAGCTTGCTTACCTCTTCAAAAGCCCTGTCGCCACACGCAAGACCACTCTTGGCAGCTGGAGATGAAGCCATGGTGGTGGACTTGCATGTTCACGCAGGTGACCACGCTCTTGGCAGCGTTTTGCTGAGCTCAAGCCTCTCAACCCCGAATGTGGCTTACAGACACATCTTGGTAAAGCTGAAAGAGAAGAGGTCCATTGCTGCTGTGGAGTGGACCCAGAAACGTCTGGGCACCTTTCTATGCACCAAGTGGTTGAAGCAAGAGGTCAAACTCTTCTCGAAGTCTGGTGACACAGTTCCACCTTTGATGACAGAAACCACAGCTTTTGGCCTGCAGTTTGTTTTTGGAAAGAAAGCCGGTTGTTTTTGTTACATTGGTGCATGATTGGTTTTTCACATGTTCTTGCAATGATCCCCTAGGTTTTGGACGAGCAGGACAAGAGCTATTTGAAGACGATTCCTGGAGCGTGGGAGGCATACCAAGGAACAAGGTCTTGGGAGACAAAGCTGCGAGCGTGCTCGATTTCAGGCACCCATGTCACGATTATGCCCTCGCTGATTGCTGAATTCAGCCATGCCCCACCATCCGTGAAAGAAGTGCTGGATCAAATTCAAAAGAAGCACAATGAGCACTTCGCTTCAATTTTGCAGGGAAAGATTGCGCAATCAGCTGTTGGTCAGACGACTGAGGATCCAAGGCCAGCTTCCAGCGCAGACCCTGATCCAAGCCCAGCATCAGGTGTTGAGCTTGCTGGACCAGAGAATGAGACGGCTCTCCGCCAGAATGAAAAAATCATATGTGATGTGAAATGCTTTGACAACAGGGCTCTCACTGTGCTTGTGGCAGAGAGTGGCCATGCCTGGCTTCTGCTGAGCAACAAGGAGCAGCCAACAATTGTGAAAAGGGGAACCAAGATAGCAGGAGTGGGCAGTGGAAAAATGTCTACCTTGGAAGATGGAAAGCCTGGCGTGGTTGTTCAATTCCCAGACCAGGACAAAACGTTGGTTGAGGCTGTTGTCAGTGGTCAGTCGGATGAAGACAATGAGGCCAGGGTTAAGAAGGGGAGCCTCTATATGGTCGCAAAGGAAATGCTCAAGCTTTTTCCCTCTGAAAAGCTTCTCTTGACCGGCCATGATATCACCATCCGCCCAGTGCAGGAAGGCCAAACCCATGGCTTTGACATTTCCAAGCAAACTCAGAGCTGGGGGTTCACTTTGAAGGATAAAGAAGTCACTTCATGGGCCCCTGGTAGTGCCGCGCGCACCTTGGTTGAGAAGAAAGTGAAGCTCCATCCAGCTGCGGGGTGGTTGTGGAGGTTCAGCTTCGACAAAGTCCACGCAAAGTTCACGGCCAAGAAACCCTTTCTTGTCCTAGTGTCAGATGTCAAGTTGTCGCCTGGAAAGCCTGTGAAGCTGACTTCTGACCCTTGATGCCAGATGGTGTGATGCCTTGTTGATGCCAGGTTGCCAGTTACCTTTTGTTGGCCTTCAGGGTTACTGCTCACCCACACCAAGTTTTGAGAAGTTTGTTTTTGAGATGCTGGCCATGACGACGCCAGCGGTAGGTGTAGAGAACGTTTGTTGACTGCCCTCACTCCATAAGTCTTGTGTGTAGTCTAGAGGGATGTTTTGAGCCTGCAAACAATAATCTTCACCAAGCTCACGCCGGAGTGGGGCAGGTCTTCAACATACCGTTGCAACGTTGCAACAGTTGTCGGAATGAAATGTGCTGCGTGTTTGCCGCGTTTTGATGGCTGTCTGATTTCAGAACCTTACTCGTAACTGCTCTTGTCTTGACTCCCTGACTGTCGGACTGAGGTGTGACTGTCAAACACCAAGAACTTCGGCAGTGAGGCGCAGCCAGTGAAGCATTCCGCTTTATGTTTTCCATTGTTTTCCATGTCTATCTTCCAGTGGGGCTTGCCTGGAGCTTTTCAGGATATTCTAATAGATCATGTCCAATATATACTCATATCAACGTGAAACAAATGTCATGGTCAGGTCATAACGTTACAATTGTTTTCATCTTTCACACCAATGATAGCCATGTGTGGGCGGCCTTTGTGGGATGCGAAATGGATGAGGGCAGTTCCACTGGGACAGAGGATGCTGGGCACTATGAGGCTGCCAAGCTGAAGAAAAGGGCAGTGAACCAGACTCGCAGGAAAGGTCCAGCACAAAAGGTTATCAGAGTTTCTGCGTGTGATGCCAGATGGGATGGGTTCAAGCAAAAATTTAGTGACAGGTTGTTGAGTTGCCAGCGCAACGGGACTGGGTGCTATTTCTGCCGCCATGATTGCTTCATGAAGGTGGAACCACTGCTGGAAGAGGTGAAGACATGGCGGGAAAATATGCAAGCCTTGGCTTCTGAAGTTATGGACAGGGAGATCTTGTGGATCTTCCAATTTTCGAGGGCAAAGACTGAAGATGATCCGCCTGTCACAAAAAAGCGAGTAGCTGCCAAAGTTCCTTGTGAGAATGAGGACGGCTCCACAACTGAAACTGAAATGGAAGATGCCAGTGATCATGACAAGAGCAGTGGAACCAGCACCTCAAACCCTGATGCTGGCTCTGATGACTCAGAGCTTGATCTTAGCAAGGCTGCTCCGTCATCTCTCGTACGTCGCGTGCAGCAGCAGGCTAAAAGAGATTATTCTACCAGATGCCAGACAAAGAAGCCCAGTGTCAAGTTGAGCACGTTCATAAAAGGGGCTGACAAACTTGTTGTTATTTGTGTAACCGCCTTGTTTTTGCTGGGCATTGGGTATTCTAGGCTTCAGAGGGTCTTGCGCGGGAGACCTGACAATCGCAAGAGAGGGTTCAGGGTGCAACATCAGGTTGAAGCCAAGGCGTTTGACACATGCATGAGGTTCTTGCAGCTTCGTTACCACAATGAAGGGGAGTACTTGCCAGACAGATTTGTTTTTGAAGGAGCACTGAAAGACCGCTCACTCATGATCATTGCTAAAAGTGAGATGCCTGAAGCGCAGCCAACGTTGTCAGATGGGTCAGACAGTGAGATGTCAGATGTTGGACGTCAAGATGACTTGGACGAAGCAGACTCGAGGGCGTTGAGCGCCCTGGCCATCAAGTCAGTCGTGCTGAACAATCCCTTCAGCAACAGCCTAACTGGACCTGGTGCAGCGCCAGGCCCCCGCAGATGGCTGGGTGTCATGAAGCCATGCACCATGTACCAGATGCTCTTGCTTTGGTGCAAGCAATGCAATCTAAGCACTCCTTCTTTTACAACGTTTCGAAGAGCGCTGAGAGCAGCGTCCCCCTGGCTTACCTTTCGCAAGTCCGCTGGGCAGCACGGCCTTTGCGATAGCTGCTTGCATTTCAAAAAAGCTTTGAAGGGACAGTTGCAGGCAATGGTCCGTACACAAACTCTTGAAGAGTATGCTGGGCATCTGTTGCTCAACTGGAGAGATAGGCAAGCTGACGGGGCCTGGCACAGTCAATGCGTGCAAACCAGGCAATCAGTTCTGGCTGGGCAGTCCTTGCAGTCCATGCAACAATCAGTTCTCTTGCTGCGCAGCGACGGACTTGACCAAGCAAAACATCGAGTTCCAAGAACCCTTGTGCATTCAAAGAGTTTTGAGGAAGTGATCAGGCCGGCGTTACATTGTCAGATGATTTGGGCGCACTGCTGGGGATTTCAGTTTGCATTGAGTGATCCAGATGTCAGAAAAGACAGTTGCACGCACATGGATGTGGTTGCTAGATGCCTGTCGAAGATTTATGATGCCAGTGGCCAGTTGCCAAAGCATTTGTATGTTGTCCTTGACAACACAAGTAAAGATAACAAGAACCAACACATGCTCAAATTTTGGGTCAAGCTTCGGATCCTGAAAGTTTTCGAGGTGATCTATGTGGCGTTCCCTATAAAGGGACACACTCATGGGCCCCTCGATGGGGTCGGAGGACATGCGGTTGTTCGTTGCTCGAATGAGGTATTCGACTCAGCCCACCAGCTCATTGCTGTATACCAGAAGTTTCTGAACACAGCTGAGTTTGAAGAAGGCACAGTGTTCAAGGATGCCTACAAGCACGACTGTTCCGCAGACTGGTTTTCTTGGCTTGAAGATGTTACGTTGTCGTTCAGTTGCCTTACCGGCCCAAAAGCCCCACATGGGTTTAGAATTCTGTGCCGGAAACAGTTGACGCCAGAAGAAAACAAGTTGTCGATGTCAGATGAGGCGAACAGAAGACAGTTGACAGATGATCCACACCCTGATGACCTGATGCTGGCAGTGCACCAGTTCATGTCAGATGCCAGACCCTACCAAGTCATCATGTTGTTGTCAGCTGCAAATGTAGAAAGAGTGAGGAATACCATGAGCATACAGCCCACTGGCAGCCATTCGCGAAGAAGGATATCGTGGGAAGATTGTAAGAAAGTGACTTCGAAGGCAGTGTCAGCATACGAAAAGGGAGCGATATCAGCAACTGCTCGAGATTTTTTGGTCGGATGGGTTGAGGGCACTTCCCGTCGAGAACCCCGCCCTCCTGAGTATTCCTTCCTGCGGCATCGCTTTGATGCATCACTGTTTGGATTTGAGAGGCCTCGGAATCCTCACCATCATGGCTGCCCACGTCCTGTTGTTGTCCTTCACTCTAATGGCTCAGAAGCTGCTGAGCCTGATGACAACGTGGAGGACGACGATGAGCTTGTTGTCATGTCAGAAGACCTGCTTTCAAGGTAAGAAAAATGAGCGCCCAGGAGTTTAGTTTCATCAGTTTCATTATGTGACTGAATGCGTGTCATGCTTTCATTGTCTTTCAAACTGCTATTGAGTTTTGCTCAGGTAGGCTGCGTTTGCTTGCCTGCATTGGCTGCCAAACTGGCCTGTTTTTGTGGTGCTGCATTGCAAGTCATTGTCGCGCAATGACAGGGTGGATTTCAACCAAGACCTTTTGGCCCAAACTCTCACTAGCTCCAAGACGAACGCAGTGTCTGTAGCTATGCAAGCAGAAAGGGCCTTGACTGAAAGCTGCCAGATGTCAGATGAAACAAGATGCCCAATGTCAGATGCCAGTTGCCAGCCGAAAGTCAGCTTGGGCATGTTGCTGAAGAGATGGCGGCTTCGTAAAAAAATGCTTGAAGATGCGCAAGAGCAAGAGCTACCAACAGGGATCACAGCGATGTGCCCAGTTCCAGACCTTTTTGAAAGCAAAAGGGCGTGGGAACGCAAAGTTTTCATTTACCGTGAAACTGTGAGGTCTGTAGCCTCTCAGAAAAATTAATAGTTTGCACCGTTTAGCCAGTTGTTTGAGAAAACATCGTGGCCTGGGGGTTGTGTTTCTAAGTGTCGCGTGGTAGTGGCAAAAAGTCGCGTCAGCCTTTAGAGCACCAAAACCATGTGACTTGCTCGTTGAGTGTACGGCTAAGCGTTGGGACGCATCTTCAGAAAATGATTTGTCGCGAATTGGCCAGGTGATGCTCCTTCAGCACGTCTCTTTGGGATGCTAGTTGTCAGTTGTGAATCAATTGTCAGTTGACGCTGGCAATGGCAGCTTTCCTACTGGCAACTGGCATCTTGAAACCTATTCCAAACAAACAAACTTGTAACTGCAATCTTGAAACCTGTTCAAAACACAAGCTTCTGGCAACTGGCGTCTTGAAACCTTGAAACACAAGCTTCTGGCAACTGGCATCTTGAAACCTGTTCAAAATTTCAAAACATAATTTTGAGTTTCACGTTGATTCAAAAACAAACAAACATTTAAAACCATAAAAGCGAATACGTATACATCCGCTTCCGTGGGGCAAGCTGCAGATGTACTTCTGCACGTACATGCAGATAATATAGGTCCAAAGTGTAGCAACACAGACATGCAAGCTGCAGATGTACTTACTTCCGTGCATGTAGATATATAGGTCCTAATGTAGCAACACAGACCTGCAAGCTGCAGATGTACTTCAACTGTAGTAGCGCAGAAGAAAGAAGCCCTGGGCCACTACAACAATCCTGAACTACCAAACTGACTTGAAACTACCAAATGCCCTGGCGCTGGCTTCAGGGTCGTCTCGACATTCTCGTCGGCCTCCTCGGAGACAATGACGAAGGAGGGCCATGGGGCTCCCAAACAGACTGCTTTGGTGCTCTTCGCAATGGCCTGGCAGAGGGCTCGTGGATAGTGCTGAGCCTTTTGCGGAAGACCACCAAATAGAGGAACATGCTCATGTTGTTCTTGGCATTGTGACATGCAGAGCTCATACGCCAGCCTAGCGTTGTTCGTGGCGATCTTGGTGCCTTTCCGAGACAACCTCCCCTCCGGGACAACGGAGAGACCAAGCATGCACTGGTCAAAGCCGATCACTGCAATGTCGTCTCGATTCAAGAGACACTGTGTCTGCGGAAGTGACCAAGAAGCGGCCTGTTCCGGATGTTCAGTCCAAAGTAGTTCTCCTGGTGGAGCTGCTCGTTGATGGCCTCGAGGCTGAAGTCCCACATGAGTTGTCCTTCGGCTAGCGTCTGCTGGAGCTTTCGTGGGTCGGTCCGAATCCGATTGAGATGCCGCAGTTGAGTGAAAGCCTTGCATGCTGGCGAGGCCATCAGCATCCTGGGGCGTTTCTTCAATTGATCTCGTCGGAAGGACTGACGGTGTCTCTTTTCTCTCGCGTCCCAACCGTGGTGGAGAGAAGAGCTCCATGAAGTCGAGGGTTCCTCCCCTTTGCTGACTCATGGCTCGACGAGACAGCCAAGAGAGACTGCGATGGCACCTGGAGAAGTCCGTGTGATTCCCAGCGTTTCCTACCTCCAGCCCACAATGGGGGAGTCTGGAGTGGCCATGGTGATCTTGGAGAGGAACTTCCGAGGTGCACCCCACACTTCGGTCATAAAGTTGCT
>JAODVQ020008838.1:0-21738 GCA_025400075.2 Phenganax stokvisi
ATGTTCAAGGAACTTAACAACTCTATCATTAATTACCTTACAAAATACTTTTCCTGTGTATATATATAATCACTTCTAAAAAACTATCCAGTGGGACCACCAGATGGACTCAAATTAGAAGACGTCATAATGGAACAAGTTTACAGTTACAGATATTTGGGTGTTCTGTTTACTCCAACCATATCCTAGAACTTAATTTATGCAAGAGCAAGAAAGTTGGTTGGTATGCTATACAGAAGATTTTCAGCGTGGGCTGGCACACACAGCACCATGAGATGTCTTTACCTCACCTGTATCAGACATCTCAAGTATGCCTGTCGACTGTGGGTCCCATACACAACAGAATATAAACAAACTTGAATCTGTACAAAAATCTACACGTAAAGTGTGCTTGAGACTGTGGGGTCTCGAATATGATAGTATGCTACTCCTCCTGGACATTCCATCACTAGCATTGCATGGTAAGTATTTGAAACTTACTACATTATATAATATCCTTACCACTCACTGCCACTTTCCTTCTCATATTTCATAACTCATGACTTCCCATATAGTAGTCACCATGTTATTGTAAATTTAAATCTTGTCAGACTTATTGCTCGCACACAGTATTTTTACTCATCTTTTGTTCCAAATGTTATTGCTTTATGGAATGCCTTACCCTCGTCTCTTAAGAATTCACAAACCATAAAGCATCTTTATGATCAGTTCTTCCATAGTATTATCATGGCACATGGTTTCATTAGCTATTTATTGCTATTTCATGTAGCCAGTGTACAACATAAACCTTTATATAAAATGCAAGAACGAGACACATGGTTTACATTACACGTTTCACATTCTACGGAATGGCCTTTCTGGGCCACCGTAACATTCTACACATTTCTTTTCACTCTTCTCGCTTTTGCGTTAACGCAAGAGCGAGACACATCCAGCCGCGCATTCGCTTACGGACCTGAATTATCCGCACTGCAAGATGATTTTGCGAGCGGTGGATCGCTTTTGCGTTATATCTTGCGGCCTAACACAGTGGCGTAGCCAGGGGGAGGGGGGCTCCGAGGGCTGGAGCCCCCCCATTGGTCTGCTCGACATATTAGCAATATGTAATATCATAATAAAATAAGCTTATCGCCTGACGCCCAGCCTTCGCCGTCCGTCTATAGCGCTCGAAATTAATGCCTATTCTCACCGTAGCGACGTCTCCGCGACCAGGCCCGAGCTCCAAGCGAACACAGCTCAAAGTCAATCACTGGTGGGTGTGTTTAACTAGCCTGCGCAATCGCGTTTACACAATAATTTGACTACGAAAACATGTGCGCATGCGCTATGTAGGTGTTATCTTGACAAAAATGGGCGTGGCCAGCTTAATGTTTTCGCCGCGCGCTTCGCGTGCGTTAATAGCTTTACATTTCAGCCCCCCCTTCCTGAAATTCCTGGCTACACCCCTGTAACATAGCCATGATTATAAGTAATATGTCATCTAGATGCCGCACCGCTCACCGGGAAATTACCCCGCAATGTTTACCTGGCCAATTTCTAGAGCTGATGGTCCTGTCTTAGTTTCCTTCGATGAGCAGCCAAGAGGAGGGCCGTGTTCGAAGTCGAGCTCAGGGTCGAGGCCGGGGTCGCGCTAGGAATAAAAAGAATGAAGACAGGCGACTTGGTAGATCTCAGGCAGGTGGGCCCAGTTATGGTGAGTAAGCAGTTAGGACCGTATCTTTACTATCTGTATATCGTGCTTTTAGAGCTCTCCTAAGGCGACTTACTCTACTGACAGATATGAATACTTTCCAGAAGGCGCTGGACCAAGGCGTAAAAAAGAAAACAGAGAAGACCAGTCTCGTAAAGTCACTGATGGCGGTATATAAACAGATAGGAGGCAGTGGTCAACAAAATATTCCGTCCCGTTGGTATGACCTTACTCTTTAGAGTGTCCTCCACCTCATTTACATACCAACACCTGCTTCTGTTGCTGTTAATACTTCAAGTGAGTTTTATCTGCTGTACGGGCTAGACTTTATAGGAATGGTTCACATTATGGTCCTCCTTGCCTGCTTCTATTCATTAACATTTACTTAATTGCTACAATACTTCATTACCATAAATTTCGTGTATGCGGAGAAAATCAGGCAATTTTGCCATTACATCCTACTAGAGAAATGTACACATTGCTGCGCGAGCGGGAGTGACCAAACTGTTCTTTATATATTGGCCTCCTTGTATATACATGCGTGGTGGAACTTTAGGATAGGACTATGTGCAGTTAATGAATTATTGATGACCTATTAAAGATCTCGGAGACGAGCCTTTCTAGCTGCAGGAGTTTAATGCAACCTTCTTCGCTCAGCTCTTTGGTGCTTCAGACGAGCTTATTTCGTAGCCGGTGTTTCAGCTGCCCGTTGCGCTGTATGAGGCATTCCTCCCGTCTAGCAACTGTCACGTTCAAAACTCGTCAATTTCCCGATGGCAGGGAATCGGCATTGGCTGCTCAACTCTCCGATATGACAGATGCAGCTGTTGCACAGTGCATAAAGATGAACACATTCTGACACACCCTCTTTCCAATTTTCCATTTATGTGCATGTGCATCGTAAATTTAGGATAATCACACTACTTATGGTTAGCGGTTAGTCGATGGCATATAAACAGAAAAAATTTACTGTTGCTACGAATGAGTTGGCTTGCCAATAATTTCATTTATGCTGTGTATTTTATTATGCTAATCATTAGTATACCAGCTCTCAAAAAAAGGTACCATTTTGGCAGAAAATTGATATTTGTGTTATTGGTCCTGTTCAGGGGTTACGCTGCCGGTTGCCATTATTGCCAATGGCAAATGGAGAACACTTTGCTAATTGCCAACATGATGAGCATTTTTACCTACATACCAACCAATTTGCACTAGCAAAGAATTAGCCCGAGTGGGTGTAGTTGTCTGGAAGCCCATGTTACAGTGTAGAGAATGTGTGTTCTGTGTTCGAAGCTCAAGTTGGGATACTTTTTTCAATCCAGTTTTTCCTCTATATTTATCAGCTCATTTCAGGATCAAGTGTACCCTTTGTATTTGCCATTTAAAAATTTGGCTATAAGAGAGTTTTACATCTCACTCCTGGAAACATATTATGCGCTCTAAAGCAAGCTACGTGTTCTTTATGCAATGGACGTCAAAATTATTATTCTGGTTTTAGCCTAATATGCTTCATTCCAGATAATGGACAGGCAGACGGACACAGAATGAGCACCGTAACTCTCGCGCATGCAAGCCAAGGATTATAAGTTGTCTAGAATAATTCGTTCTAGCACTGCAATTACAAAGTTTTCATTTTCATTATGGGAACCTTGTCATAGAAATACAAAAATCTTTGACTCATTAGTTAATGGATAAGGATAGGTTACCTATCTATTAACTAATGAGTCAAAGATTTTTGTATTTCTATGACAAGGTTCCCATTAACAGTGGATGACAAAACAACTCATTGTTCTGTTAGAAATACTTCAGAGATACCTACAAGCGTCAACTACAGTACCCCAACCTTCCATGTCTTCATGTTAAAGTAAAAGATAAAAACAATTAGCTCCCACTAGAGGTTTGTTAGCTCTCAGTGTTGTTAAAATTTGCTATAACACAAAAGTGTTATGCTCAATTATAATTGTACCGTATTTATCCGAGATTATGCCGTGGTTTCTATTGATTTTAAGTCAAAAGCAGTGCGGTGTCAATTTGAGGGCCGCTACTAAACAAGGGCAGCATGTATTGCATACACCCATTAGCGTCGGCAGTAAATACTTATGAATACGAGTGGGAGCGGTAGATGCACGTTTGTTGTTAATGGTAGAGTATTTTTAGGCATGATTGACAACTTTGCTACTCTCTATCGCTGTATCTGCAGTTTAGCCATTATAACAGTGCTTACTTGCACATGGCACGCCTCAAAAACCTGCCTATTATGCCACCACAGGAAAAATGGCTAGCGTTTACGGTGTACACGGAGTGCCTGTCTACAACTGTACTACGGAAGAACACGGGATGTACACATTCCATTGTAGTGTACATGATGCCGCAGTGACCGTCTACTGCCGAGGAAGTTGTACGGGGAGCATCCGGTTTCCTGTAAACTCCTACCGTTGTGCTACAGGAGTGCCACGGTCCCGTGTACGCACATGAAAAGGCGTGGCTTCCTTTCAGGGTGCGCTCGGCGCATTCTGGCTAGTTCCCTCACACATCACACTAGCTGTGATGTCCAAGAACAAATCTTTTATGGCTGTTTATAAGATAATACCTCGCGTTCTGTCACACCCTTACCGACCCGTATTACTCCCACGTCAACTTTATCTAAAGTATGTATGGCCAAAGGTGTGTGTAGCTATATATAACTACAAAAAAAGAGAAATAACAGAGAAATAATATACATCCCACCACTACCAAACACAACATAATATTGTGTGCTCATAAGAAATAATTGTGCAGTGTGTGACATAATTCATAAGCTTTGGAGCCATGAATCTACAAAGTGTTTCTTGTGACCTATATAGTGTTTGTGGATTTCTCACGCCTTTCCTTTTCACTTCTTTAATCTACATTTTTTGTAGACAATAAACATTTTGAAAGAATAGAAACACCAATATTAGTAAAAAAAGCAAACAAAACACATACCCCTGCCTACATGACCTGATAGCAGGTCGGCCGGTCAGGGAGAGACATACAAAAACACATACCCCTGCCTACATGACCTGATAGCAGGTCAGCCGGTCAGGGAGAGACATACAAAAACACATACCCCTGCCTACATGACCTGATAGCAGGTCGGCCAGTCAGGGAGATACGTACAAAAAACACATATCCCTGCCTACATGACCTGATAGCAGGTCAGCCGGTCAGGGAGACACAAGCACGAACTATTAAAGGCAAATGCATGCAGGTGCACCAAGATGGTTACCTTTCAGGAGAAACAAGCTGATAGGAAAATGCTGCTTGGTCGTGTCTTCCTTCCTATCAACGTGCTCACCCACCTGCGAAATGCTCACGTGGATATGATGCGGAGATCACACAACCTCAGTCATTTGAAAACTGCTTCCCTCAGGCTAGAGGTGGTTCTCTGTATCCACTCCACGCACAGCACAGCAAGACTAGTAGGTAAGTGTTTTCAAGCGTTGGCCTATGTTACCGGAATACTCTAAACCATTTTTCAGGAGCTGATTGATAGTTACGGTGGCTGATTCCCCACTAACCTCTATATATATACCAGGAAAAGATAGCACCCCATCAAAATCACATGATACGGTAGACCCATAAAACAATCTATAAAAGCAGCTCCCAGATAATCAGTTGCCAAGTCAACCTTGGTCGTTCAAACTAGAGGAGGTGGTGTGTATTATAACAGAGCTGCTATATTCTCCTGTTTTTCTCTCATTTTTTTCTTGGACGCATCAGAGTTGGCAGTGGGCAAGTTTCAAGACTAAACTTCTACGTCGACTGGAAATGGGTCATCGCTACCGGGACGCCTCATATTATGTCACATCCCTGTTCCTGTTTGTCGCTGTCTTTTGTTAGGCGCATCAGAGGAGGAGGTAGGTCAGAGCTGCTATATTCTTTTGTTTCTCACTCATAATTCTTGGTTAGTTGTTTTTAGAGGATTTTGATATCAGTTTTGTCGTGTTTTTGTGGTTGGTGTAACTATATATATGTCTGGCAGAAATAAACGGGGCATTTCTCCCTCTTGCTCTAAACTCACTCCTAGTGTGTTACATGATTCTGTTGGGGCATATATTATTGTTACATGTGGTAGTTTGAAGGCTTATCGTCTAAAGGGTGATAAGAACTCCCTTACAACTAAAATTGTTGAGCGATTTAGTGGCCCTTCCATTAGTAAATTAAAAAAATTCTTTGGGACTCCTGCGTCACTGCTTTTATATAGTACTCTATCCCTTCCTTATCAACAACGTCGAGACTCTGATAAACATAAACAGCTCACAGCTGATGTTGAGGATCTTATTGTTGGTTTTGATGCTCTTGATTCCATTGATTCAGTTCCGTTCATCTACTGTGAAGCTGGTGACCTGTATAAACTACCTCCTATCTCTTTGGATCCCTTGGCTGAGCTTGTGGAGAAAAACTCCCAGATTGTGGCTGAAATAGAGTCAGTTGTTCGTAGCATTGAAGTTAAGTTATTATCTTCAATTGCTAAAGAGAGTATAAGTGGGTCGACATTAGTAATGAGCTATGCAGAAAAGGTTGCTGCTACTACTCCCTCTCAGGGTGCTAATCTTACATTATCTCTGCCTGCTAAAGTTTATCCTCCAAGTAGACCTTCTGAGCGAGATGCTAATCTTATATAGTATTTTGTTTTTCAGTCTTCATTTTTAATTGAATCTTAAGAAATAGTTGATGAAGTATTAAACTTTCTTGCTGGGAAGCCTGTTCCAATTAGGCACATGTTTTGTGTTGGTAGAAAAAAACGTACATCAAATAATCAATCTGGCTTACGTCTGCATCCAATTCTTATTAATCTCTAAGTTGCTTGGGATCGCAAGCTTTTCTTATCAAGGAAAAGAGCATTTTGGGATCAAGCATTTGTTTATTCGGGAAGATTTGCCGATTGAACGATGTCAGCTTAAACCTCGCGGTTCAGAAAATGAATCCGACAAGCATTCCTCTGTGTCAGGTGACTTCAATGCATCACCTGCCTCAAATGTTGTATCAAAACCTTCTCATTTTCCTAGATCAAAATCTGCTGAGAGTTTGTCATCTATTGTTTCAACTAGAATTAGACAGCATAAACGGCACTCTCAGGTTTCTCTTCATTCATCACCTTCACCTTCTCATTCTAACTGCTCTTCTTCTGCCACTCTTGTTCAGGATAACCCCAATGAGTTACTGTAGCGTTTCTTTTGTTTCTTTATTTTCTGTCTGGGAGCTGGCCAGTGACCAGACCAGGAGCCCTTAAGCCCTCGGCTGGCGACAGGAAAGAGTCCAGCTGGTCGCTGCTCAGTTACCTATCTCATCTCTTTCCTTTACTTATTGCACCTCCTTCTTTGGTGTGTTACAATAATAATAATAATAATAATAGGAACACACCGAGGTAATCAATACTGTTTGTACAAAGCCAATGACTATGTAAACGCGGCATGTCCTCAGCTGAGCTTGTGTATACTATACATAGTTGTACAGTAGTGTCACAGTACATTGATACAGTAAGTGTAGGTAATCTACTGCAAGTAGAGCAATTTGGCAACCGGGATTCCATCTATGTCTGCACCAAGGGTTTGCACTTTAGTGCTTTTCATTCAGACAGGTCACTTCCTCTTGATCAAGTTTGGTACGTCAAATGACTAAAGAGCACAATACATGTGAAATTAAAAGCAATTCTTTCAATTAGGAATTTTTAAAAAGCTGGCCAGGCATAGTGCAACACTGGGGCTTTTTATTAACAAGATTTGTTGCAGTTTGTAAAATACAAAATTAGCTACGTGTCCTACATGCTACTTCTACACAATTATAATATTATATTGGACAGCTAAAACTGTTACATAAAGATCTGCAGAAGTAATGGTCATAAACAAAGAATGTAGTTATATATCGGAAAAGTGATCCATCCTTTTTTAATTTTAATCACCTGCGATGAAGGATAATCGCTTTATGATAAATATGATGCTACTTACAAGGCAACTAATGTTAAAAATTTCATACTAGATAGTACTGCATTTTGTACACTGAGATAAAAATAAGTATACTAAGTTCTATTGCGACTGAAAACAAACTAAGAAAATATTCTAAAATATTAACTAAGAATAACTGAGACACATGTAAGATGCTGTTATTTTCTTTTGAAAACAGACTTTAGGACAGTCCTTTTTCCTCCTTTCGTACCACGGAGAGATGTCATAGGTTTACCATCTGGGCCTTTCTTAGGCTCAGTTAAATGACCCTCAAACATTTTCCTTAAATTTTTCGATCGATCTTCCTCGCTACAGTAATCAAGGGCTTTCCCAATACTTCTATTCTTTGATGCATCACCGAGCCTTAAATTTCCTGGGGCACTATGCAGATAGTAGCATAGGTTCTTATGATCAGCAGGAGAAAATTGCCCAGATTCAATAAATCTAGCACGAATATATCCTACCTGTCTCACACCATCCTCATAGATGTCACACTTTTGATATGCTTTTACAAAAACCTCTTTGACCTCATCTTCTCCTACAATCGATTTTCCGCTACTAACCTCCTCAGGTGTTGGTAGGAGACGTAAACGTTTGTCTATTAGCTCAATTTTTGTCTCTTCTTTAGTCTTTTCTGCCAGGTTAAGGATCTTTTCAATATCATTCCATGAAAGAATATGGCAAATGTCTAATTTTTTTTCTTTTAACGTCACTGAACCACCTTTCTTTACTCTGTTCCAATGTGAGAGGCCTGAAATATTTTGTATCTGTGTTCCATGCTTTAGTAAAAATTTGTATATTACTGGCCACCAGGTAGGCCGAACTCCAGCTCCGATGAGGCCAATTTCAACATAATTGCGAGCAACTCCATTTCTGATGTAATTATAACATGGAGAAGACTTGCATGCTTTGCTATCTGTCTTCTGACATCTCCAGCATCATATTGCTCCCTTCCAGCTCCTTTCATTACAGCATGAATTAAACAGTTATTACCAAGTTCATACTCTGAAAATGACTTACTGCCAACAAAGTAATGCCCAGGCTCACTTTCATTAGCTGGGGTGAACTTGATGAGAATTGGTTCACCTGGTTGTTGATGTTGTTGTGGACTAAGCAATCGCTCTCCCTTTTCATTAACAAGCCTTATTGGACGACGCACTACTTGTTCAAGAGCTGGTATTGCAAATGCTGGGCCAAGTTGCGCATTGTGATCTTCAATCAAGAGAGCAAAAACATCAGGATTACGTGTACGGGACATCAATTTTTTAAATTTCTTTTCATATTTTCCAACCTTAGAATAATCCCCTTCTGACTTTGCTTCTGACCTTTTACGTCCATATTTTGTGAGTTTTCCTATGTCAATATTACCTCTAACTTCGCGTGCCATATTTTTAGCTTCAGTAACTGTCAATTTCTGAAGTTCTTGTCCTACTATTTGTAAACATGTGGAAGTAATGACTCTGCCTCTCTGGCCAACTTGCTCACTCAAATACTGTTTCATCTGTCTCAATTCTCTTTTTAACAATTCATGACATTTATCTAAATTATCAATAGGCTTTTCTTCCTTGTTAGTGTATTGCCTAAGCATGTGTATTAGCTCTTTCTTAAGCATATCCATTTTCTCACTAACTAATCCAATTTTAATAGATTCAGTAATGAGTGGAGATAATTTACTTGCATATCCTATACCTTTCATGACCTTTGACCCCTTCAATTTCTTGTTTACCATATCTAACTTTTTAGAAGCTTTACCATATGCTTGTGTAGCGACATGAACTCCTCGTTGTACTTGACTTTCTATTTCATCCCAGATTTCGAGAAATGTTTTTTGTTGCATGACACTACTGAATATTTGATGCAGATATTTCTCTGCCTTCTCCTCTTCTTGGCTGCCATAAAATTTAGTAAACACCTCTCTTAGCTCTGTGTCCTCTGACATTGTGTCAAAAGTGTCTATGATGTTGTGGCTAAGACCATCGACTGATTGTGACATTTCTTCGACAACTGCTTCAATGGCAAGGTTTATTCCTGCATCTGCTACAGCGCCAGCCACTTTTTTGGCAATCTTTTTGCCCACTTCTTTTGCCATAACTTTTCCCAAGCTCTTTCCTGTTTCTTTGGCAGTTACTTCAGCTACTTTCTTACTGGCATGACCAAAGGCTTTGTAAGCATATCTGGAAGCTTGAGTACCACTGGATAGAAATGCTCCAACACCTGCAGTAGCAACAGCTATAGCCACACTCAATATTTTGTGATCAAGGTATTGTGACCAGTTACAATGTCCTCTAACAAGTCCTTCAATTCCATATCTGACACACCTTCACTGATAAGGGCATTGCATAGGAAAGAGGCACTTCCAGATGTGACAACTAATAGAACAGCACCTAAGGTGATTTGAGCCACTCCTATAGCAATAACACTCACAGCTGTTATAATGGTCTTCCACGACCACTTTTGCTCGTCAATATTAATAATAAAGTCACATTGATTATCAGAAAACCATGACAAAATGTCTCCTCTTTCTTGAATGTCTCCTTCAAGTATATCAGATAATTTGCGCAGGGATGCTTCAGGGGTGTCCAGGTCAAGTAAAATGCTATTACAATTTTTAAGAACAGATGATATGTTAGATGCATTACTTCATAGTTGCAGCATCAAAAGCACAAAGTTAGCAACTTCTCTTCTGTGTGTCTCTGGTATACATGTGATTGAAGAGATCACACTAACAGCTGATTCCAGGTTCCCCTTCCGAGTACAGGACACCATATGATCTATTATGTGTCGCTGGCTCAGAAATTCTTTTAATATAAAAAATTCTGACTCTGTCAATTTATTTTGCATATAATCATTTAGGAGTGTTTGGTCCATGTGGTATGGTAATATTCCTGTCAAATAGCGGGCAGCATCCTTGTACCAATATGCATCTTCAATCTTTACATTTTTTAGCCGTTTATCAATGTCTTTACTTTTCATTTTAACCTTTACCTCCTTTATAACTGCATATTGACATAGATCATCATATAGAACAGAGTGTTGATCTGCAACTAGTAACCGAGGAGAACTACATAGCGTATCGAAGTCTAAAAGTAATTTATTTTCAAGGAATTCTAGCATACATTCCCTATCCTCGGGGGTAAGCTTGTCAGACCTGAGTGCTGACCTGATATCTTTCATACACTTGCAAATTAGGTACCTTTCTCTGACTTTTGGTTTTTGAGCTACAACTTCTAGTTTTTCCAACTTCTTCAGTTGGTTCTTGTTAATTACTGGATCTTTTTTAAAATTAATTTCATTTTCAATCTCATACTGTGACCTTGAATAATGTTGGCAATGAACGACTGCTACAAAATGGTTTCCTTGCTGCCACAGAGCAACATGTCTCCCTGAAGAATGACGTTTGTCAGATATACCTCCGTACAAGAGGGGACCATCACTTGATGCAATAAATGCAGACACAACACCAATTTTATGCTCACTCATGTCATTCACATACATAAGTATTTCACTTGCTACTTCATCATCACAGTGCAACATGCCAGTTAAATCCATGTGTGGGTGATTATGTATTAAAGTGGTTCTTACATCCTCAGCTTCTGGAAAATCTTCAGTTACGTAATTTTGTTTTGCATGTTGTAATATTGCATGAATCAAGCTGTTAAGACCTGAACCAGATACTTCTGTCGCTACAAGGTCATTTTCCTTTAATTGCAGCAAAAATGCTTCATTTAAAGCCTCATTGGGAGTGTGGTCTTTAAATTTTACATTATCTGTAGTGACAACTGTAGTTTTAGATGATGACTTAGATGGTTTCATTGCAGACACAAGTAAATGTCTAAAATTTCGTCCCTCTGATGGCACGTAAGAATGCTTGTTTAGTGACAGTAGAATTTCGACTTCTGATTTACTATTACGTCTCAATTTGTAATCTGAGACATCATTTTCTACATCAATTTCTGCACTGTCCCTCAAGTGATCCAGAACGTATCGATAAATAGAGTGATGCCAAAGGGTTTCCTTAATAGCTTTGTAATATTTATGAAGTGATTTGGGTAGAATTATCTTTAATGGTTGTGCCAGATCTAAGCTTATTAGCTGTCCTTCGCGATTCAAGAACTTTTCATGGAGTAAAGAGAATATTCGTGTCCTATGTGCTTTATCCATGTCACCAATCCACTGAAATGAGTCAATTTCTATACAATCCCATGCTTCTAACTGCACATTGTTGATATCTATCGTTGGGTTCCAAAATGCAGTTATCTTTTTCTTTTCAGAGGATTCACTTTCATAAGTGTTGCCTTTTGGAAGTGTTTCAAGAAGTTTTTTTTCTTTAATTGACTCCAAAATTCACTTTTGTCAGGTAGTACTCCTTTAAAATCTTCTCGTGTTACAGTTTCCCCCTTTGACTTCAACTCTTCAATTCTCTTTCTGATTTTTCCTTCAAATGTGTAATACAAATCTTTAGAACAAAGTAAATCACCTAAACGATGACTAAAGTTTTTGGCAATACGAGGACTCTTGGGTATAAACTCTTGTTGTATAATCTTCATTACTACCTCAGCACCTTTCTCTCCCCACAGAACATGTTCAAATTGACTTGCTGTAAGCTCTTTACCAATAATATCTTGCATACTGGATATAAATTGGTTGTACATTTCTATCTCATGCATTTTCTGTTCCTGAAAAGAATTTTTTTCATCGTCATCAGTTGCACTTTGATTTTGAGATCTATTTGCTACCATTAGCCTTGTTATTTGGGTTTGGCATTGTCTTATCTTATTCAAAAACATAGGGATAATTTTGTACAATTTCTGCTTTAATAGCGTTTTGTCCTCATCGTTTTTGCTTGATAAATTTAGCCTTGCAGCTGCTAAGTAATACTGAGCAAAAAGGTTGTTAGATGACGCTTGCGAGTAGTAATTTTCAGCTACTTTTATATCATCTTTATTCTTTGCTTTCTTAAATTTAGTGCCACTCTTTACTTCCTGCCTCATGAAGGCATGACCAAGCTGTAAAAGACGACTTGGTTTCAGTGGTAATGAACTTTTGTCAGAAATATTTTGTAGCGCCTCCAACTTATTCTCAACTTCTTTGTCAAATGCAAGTCGTATTCTCTCCATTTCTCTCTCCCTCTCGTCTGGTGATTTATCGGGAATAGATTCTATTGGGGCAGTGTAGTGGTCAAGAAAAAAGGCCCAAATATCCAAGCATTCATCTAATACTGCTCTGTACTCTAACTTCATTTCCTCTTCTTCTTTTATGATGTTAAATAAACTACTGAATGATTCGAACAGTGTTTCCTGAAATGTTATGTTGTAGTTATAATCAGCTTCTATTTCAGCAACTCGATGTGCTTCAGACAAATTTCTCTTATGTATTGCGTAATTCAAATCCCCTTCTTTATTATAGAATATCATCCTACAACTTCCAGGATCTCCACCTCGTGCACATCTTCCATATGCCTGTAATTCTACACGTACATTAGGAGGAAGATATGATAGGCAAACATGTAGTCCCCCATTTTCCTTCACTTTTCTGGTAAATTTAATATCTGTTCCACGTCCTGCAATGTTGGTTGCAATTATGAGTTACCCTGATTTAAACTTTGGCATATCTTCTAATTTCTCTTGGTGACTGCTAGTATAGATCGTTTGATCAATGTCATTGTCTTTTGACTTGATTATTTGCTGAAGGTTTCTTGCACTCTCAATATCTTCACATATTAGAAGAACTACACGCTTTTTTCTAAGTTTCTCCTTCACATCTAAGTACACAGCTTCTTCCCATTGCATTTTTTTACAGCAGCACAGTTCTACCAGCATCCTAGAAGGTTTGTATGTAGGTACATCTAAGATTAGAATCTCTCTATACAACTTTCTGAATAATGTGTGTTCCTCGACTGAGCCTAATGTTCCAGTCACTCCCATGATACTCTGGTACCTTGTAAAGAATGAAATATTTGACATGTATACTGCTTTCAGAGATTCTATTGACAAGCGCAAGTTATGTTTAAGTTGTAAAAACTGGTGTAGTCCATTTCCCCACTCAGATGATTCCTGTTCAACTCCTGTCTCATTATCCATAATAACTATCTTGGGAAAATGATCACAAGCTGATTCTCGGTGGTCAATATCTATAATGTACTCCTTGTTACACCGGAAGTATTTGGCACAAACCGCCGAACAAATCCACGATCTCAAGCTAGTTTTGATAAATGGATGCAATGATTGTGGAATTTGTTTAATAAGTGGTTTTGCTTCAATATGTTGCTGAACAATCATAAGCACTTCGTAGATCTTACCATTATCATTTAAAAAATGTTTCTATACAATTCCTTATTTCTTTAAAACAAGTTTTTTCAAAGCAGTGGTCGTCACTATTAATAACACCTTTCTTGACAAGTTGACTAAATATTTCCTCTGATTCTCCTTCACTGACCCCGGGAATAGCTGTAAATGGTGCCACAAATTGGGAGAGCTTCGTTTGCGACTATCTCTACACCACCTAACTGGTGGATATACTGAGACATGCAACAAAATGTTAGCTCATATTCTTGTCTATTTCATGAGAGTTGCAGAATATCGCTATTGTTTCTTCTGTTACAGATGGCAAGTATGTACCAATACTGTCAATAATCTTCAGATCAACAAGATCACTTAAAATATAATCAGCATCCTCCATTCCTGCTCTCATCAGGCCTTGTTCAGTTACTAAAGAACAAAGCTTTTCTTTGATAAAAACTAGTTGCATTCTTTCAAATGTTTCCTTGAGATCTACTTTGAATGGCTCACTTGCACGTGAAGTTTCTTGGAGGAATTGAGTATACAATGTAAAATATAATGACTTATCATAGCATTCAGAAAGCCCACTGATTTTACTTGCCAATTCAGTGGAAAAATTTGGGTCTGACATACTAAATCTTCTTCGTACAGCAGACAATATTAGTTTCTCTACCCACTGAGAAGGTGGATGAAATGCAAATACATCGAATTCAATATCTTGGGCTAAGCGGGCCTGCTCTAAAAACCCAGAGAGCAAATTTTTAAGTTCTACTTCAGTAAATTTAACTTCATTGATGAATTTATCAAGCTGTTTAGGCTCATCTTTTCTGATGAATAATTCCTCGATTTTAGTCCAAAGGTTACTTATGTCACATTTACTAATGTGTAATGATTTAGGGAAGTTCATGGTTTGTCCATCAAGTTTGACAATTTCCTCCTGTAAGTTAATTCGTAACGTGTGATCAGGTTCCAATCTAACAACCGCATTTTCTTCATCTTTTACATCAACACTAAGAATATGATATGATTTATCTTCATAATACAGATAACCACCTTCATACTTATCAAGTCTGTCTACTTCAGAGAGAATTGGTTCACATAATACATCTTCTAGTTGTGTCCTGTACAGCAATAATTGATCTAGTTTGTCTTGAATATGGTTCATGACAAACATAAGATCAGAATCACTAATGGTCTTGTTATAGGCTTCATATTCTCTCTCAATGGATTCTAACAGATTAGGAAAACAAAATTTTTTATTATTATTTCTGTTTGCTTCATTGATGAAGATCATTAACATTTCAAGTGCTGATTTTGTTTCTGTTCTAAGAGGAATTATAGCTTTACAAGATGTTTTAAAGTTCGGTATTGGCTTTTGAAACGTATCTATACATCTTTGCTTTTGTCCATTAAAGAGTGTTGAAAATTATTTAACCATGTCTTCAATAGAATCTTGTGAACATATAGAAAAGTATACGGTGACAGCATTTTTTTGAAATTCAATGTATGTACAACTACTACATAGGTGTAATAAGTTTTGGTGTGCTTCACTCAGGATACATCATTTATACATTGGTCTAATAGAGTCTTTAATCGCAACCATCAAACTACCAAAGAGATCACACTTTAACGGAGCTGTAAGATCTTCTGCAGATTTCAGGATAGAGTGAATATGATTATACTGTACTAAATTGCTTTCATTAATGTATTTTAGAAATGTTGTATTAAACACTAACTCCATTAATTCGAAAATTAGTTTACATCTCTCTCTCTCTCTTGCAGTCTATTCTTTTGCTCTTCCAACTTACACTTTTGTTCCACCACTTTATACTCCACAATTGATTTAAGGATAACAAATTTGTTTGTATCAAATGGAAATTTAAGCTACTCATCAAACTTACTGTTTTGTTCCGCTACTTCATCTTCCACAGTTGATGTATGGGAAACAAACTTGTTTACATCAAAGTTTAATTTTGAAAGAGTTTTGGAGATGTTTTGGAAAAGAGTGCTGATTTTTCTCTCATCATCCTCATTCTCGTCCTTAACATGTTCGTAAAATAGAGTTTGTAAATGTTCAGGATCAAGATCAAGAAAATTGTTTGGGTTTAAATCTGAAGTGTCATCATCAAGTCTTTGGAGTTGTTTGTGCTGTTGCTTTGTATATGTTGTCTCAATTTCCTGAAGCTTTTCAGCCAGCTTTTGTTGCACTTCTTCCAGTAACTGAATCAGAGCTGAGCAGTCCTCAACTTGTGCATGTTCACCACAAAATGCTCTGTACGCTATTTCTAATTCAGCTTTATTGATTTCTTTTGATTGTGCTGCATAAACCATTTCTTTTTGTTCTTTTTGTTCCTTACCATCTGCTGCTTGCTTATTGTATCTTGTCGGGCACATACCATTTCGATCGCACTTAAAAAATTCAATATATCCATCTTCAAAATCACTATCAAAAAGCTGTGCAATATTTGGCTCACAATAATACCATCCGCGTGGCAAACAATTGCTATCGCCCGTGTATTGTCGAGCATCAATAAACCCCTTTTCACGAATTACACTTTTACACCAGCCATCCACAACTAGGTAATCTACCCTATTCTCTACTATATCCTTCTTACCAACCTTGCCTGGTTTACCTGCATCACCGTTCTTTCCTTTACAGCATATCACTTCTATATTCTGACACCGATTGGGATTTAAACAGGTTTTTGTCATAATATCAATTTGCCCAGCAAATCCACCGCAACCTGCTCTACCTCCTCTACCAGCATTACCTCCACTAGCACTACAACCATTTACTCCTCTGGAGTACAAAAAGGCATATGTAGTAGCACCATTTATTCCATAGAGAATTTTAACACCACCCTCTGATGCATACACATATTGTGCATCTCCTTCCATTTTACATGTAGCATAGGATTCGAACGTTTTATGGAACGTCCTATATTTCCAAAAATTGATTAAGTTTAATCCACCAAATTTACGTAGATCGTCTGATTGGCTTGGAATTCCCTTTCCATCAACCCCATTCCCTCCATCTTGTCCACTTCCACCACAGCCACCATTTGAGCATAAAAGTAACTGATCAGAATTTTCAATCTCATCAGCACATATCAAAATATTGCCCCCACTTTCTCCTGGCTTGCCGTCATCGCCATTATCGCCATGACGTTTTTCTTCTTCAATGCTATCTATGCCATCTTTAGCGCGACCCAATACCCTAGAAGTGCACCCACTTGCTCCAGAAACATCTATCTTAATTTTATTATCATTTGACTCATCTTTCACAACAACAATTTTAGATGCAATAATTGTAACATTAATTTGTTTATAATGTAGTGAAGTGTCAATGTAAAAGCATTCTGTGCAAAGAAATTGAAACTCTTTGCACTCGTGAAATTTAACCTTTTCTTGTTCCTCACCATTGGATTTAATCCAATCTATTACATCACGAAAAGAAAGATTAGCTGCCCTAACAACAATAGTAGGGTGATTTTCCTGAGGTTTATTAATGCGTGTAATGACACCATAATATCTCAAAAGCTCAAGTACTTTGTTACAATATTCGTCTGAGATTTCTTCCATTTCTACCAACTTTGCTAAGGCAGATTTTTCTGAATCATTGATTCCTTCGGAGGAGCACCTTTGGCCAATCTTCAACATCTCATCTATACTAGCCTGCCTTGATGTCAATTTGTTTACCCATTCATACCCACTTAGTTTGTCTTTCAACAAGTTAATATAATCATTTTCAATGGATAATTCATTATGTAAACTCTTAGCATACTCTTCAAGATCTGTCAACACTCCTTTCTTCAATATGATACCAATATCATTAATATCCAAATATGTGGCTTCAGAAACATCATTTGAGAGATCATTTGTAATATATTCTGTGAATGCTCTGTATAGTTGAAACATTTCAGAAGGGAATAATTTTGCTATTTCTACCAAATTACTGAAATATTCTTCGAAAAATAATATCAAACTTTTAGTGTCATTAATCAAAACAACATTTGACATGATAGATTGCAATTCTTTAACACGAACTTTATCAGGGCTCAGTGAGCGAACATACTTCACAAGAAGTTTAGGTATCACTCTTCCTATACATATTGATAATCTTTTAAAATAATCTGAAATTGCCAAAGATTTGGCTAGTGGTGAATCTGCTTTCTCAGCAGCCAGGTTCGCCACAATTCCTGACTTAAACTGTTCAAGCTCACCAATTATTAAAATATCTCCCATTTGGAATGGTTAGTAAGTGAGATGGCGGTAATTTATCAAAATTCTCTTCTGAGCTATATATGAACAGCTATCGGCAGTGTTAGTATCAATACACTTTCTGTTGTAAGCAACCTAGCCACCTAAACAATACAAATGTTTCGAACAATTAGCGGTAAGATACATACGAAGACTGCAATATATTGTATAGTATTTTGTTGTAGAAATGATCAAGTAACTATTGAACTTCCAATTTCGTTACCCAATTGTGGTTAAAATTAAATCAGGCATATACATCTCAATAAGCATGGCTATTATTTAAGACAGTAAGCATACACAATAAGTAGCATTCAGAAAACATGCCTGTCCTGTAGCATACATGGAAGTATTAGAAGATGGTCCTGAGTTCACTATATTATTGGCGAGCGGGAGCGAGGCAACTCATTAGTAGCAACTGCAACTTTTTTCATTTTTATTATATTAATATATATGTATATAATAATAATATAATATATGCCATGGACCATTAACCGTAAGTAGCGTGATTATTCTATATTTGTGGCTAGAATATTGCGCATGCACGTAACGAAAAATTTTGGCCACGTGCGCGTGAACTGTCTGTTTTTGGAGACGGTCTTCGGTGAGTAACATCGGCCTCTGTGTCAGTCATGTCGGAAGGCTCGGCTGCCGACACCGATTCCTTGCCATTGGGAAATCTATGAGTTTTCTACGTGACAGTTCAAGGTGGGAGATTTGCCTCGCTCTTTATGGAATGCAATATCGTGCTCGACGGACAGTGGGCAGCTAAAACGACCGACGCAAAAAAGCTTATCTGCAGCGCTAAAGATCTGCTGATCCAGCCAAGATAGTCGCAAGAAACTTCTGCGACCAGAGGGGCTCATCTATTTATAAGTTATCAATAATTCACTCACTGTGCATGCTCCTTACCTGTAGTTCCGCCACGCATACACATAAGGATGTTAATACTGAACAGTTGGGTTGCTCCCACTCACCCAACAATGTATACATTTTTCCAGCCGCGAGCAAAGCGAGCCACATATTGGTTCAAACGGGCTGATGTCATGGACCGCTTGTATTGCGCATGCTTTACGTAGGCATTTATTTTACAACATGAATATCACTATATAGTGCTGTAAAATCTTTGCATACCAGCACTATTCCAATGACATGTATATGTATAGTGTCTCCCGCCAGCTAATAATGTTCTACATTCTCCTAGTTATTGTACTTTTGTTGCTTCTGTTACATGAATGCATGGCACTAGACAGTGTGTTGAGTCATAGATAAAAATGTAAAATGAAAATCACTAAAGTGCAAAACCCTCAATGGACCATCGAAAACTCATTAATCATACAACCTCACTCACTTTCCATGACACATGAGTGTTACAGGTACGAGGTTTGTTGTCTTGGTGTGTTTTGCATGTCGATTTTTATTTGAACTAACTACGCCTCACAAAACTAAAAGTCGCACGATAATAAGTTCACACTGTAAACACTAAATTTTGCTCAAGTATTACGTATTTAGTTGCTCACTCGCTAGGGTAGCAGTAGCAGCGAGGTTAAGCAGTTGCGCTATATATTTGTAACGACTACTTAGGTCCTCGAATGTCTAGCGTGAGCTCTGTAGCCATTGTAATGAGCCGACTAATTACCAGCCGCCATGCGGTTCAACAACTTGGTTCAACTGTGTTCATGTGGTCGTCACGTGACCTTACATTGTATGACATAACATAACGTGCTAGATAATATAACAGAATGACGTGGCATTACACACCCCCCTCCTTAAGAGGATTGTATGACCTCAGGCAATCAATACGTGATGAATAATAAATGGTATGATAAACGATGGATACGAATATGTAGTAAACAAATATCTTACGTCCATGATTAAGTTTAAGTCTCTTGACAACTCCTGGCACGTGTGACAGGTCCAGTATATGCTGTAACGGCCGGGACAGTAGGTACAGCAGTATTCTTCTTCATTCTCTTCAATGCACGAGGCTGGTGTCCAGTCCACACTTCATCAGACATCTCACTATAACATGGTCTCACACGATCTAGATTCACAAAGAGTGTCTCACTATCATCAGGTTGGTTCACTAGTCGTACTTCTGCATTAGTTGGCGTCAATGTCACAATCTGATACGGTCCCAAATATGGTCTGGCCAGTTTTCATGCCTTCCCCTGAGCAGCTCCAGGAAAGTGTACCATTACACGATCACCAACCTTCAGCTTAGACACAGAACTCTTGTGATCGTAATGCTGTTTCTGCTTTGCTTGTGCTGTTTGAATGTTCTCTTGAGCGATAGCCCAGGCATCGGATAACTGTGCAGCAAGTTCGGCTCCATAATCGTCAAAGTCCACTTGGTATACCGTACGAGGCTGTGATAGCGCTTCCGGAGTCGGTAGTGCTGGTTCACGTCCATACAGGAGATAGAAAGGAGAGGCTCTAGTTGACTCCTGAACTGCAGCACGATAGGCGAACACGAGATATGGAAGGTGTGCGTCCCAATCTCGGCCGTACTTGCCCACACCCTTGGATAGCATGTTCACCAATGTACAGTTAAACTTTTCAACAAGTCCATCACATTGTGGGTGATATCCGGACGTATTCACTTTTTGAGTACCGAGCAAGTTACAGACTTCTTGTAGCAGGGAAGAGAGGAAGTTGGATCCCCTATCGGGCAGTAGACGTTGGGGTGCCCCGTGTCTCGTAACCACATGCTCCACGAACAGACGAGCGATGATTTCCGCCTTCTGGTCCACTACCACAAACACCTCCGGCCACTTAGTCAGGTAATCTTGAAACACAATGGCATACTGATTTCCTTGATGTGATTGCGGAAGTTGTAAAACATCTACACCAACCATTTCAAAGGGACCACCCACAGGAATAGACCGTAGTGGTGGACGAGTTTTCCTCCCAGTACCTTTTCTTGAAGCACAGACTAAGCAACTCCGACAAAACCGGCGTACGTCAGCTCGCATTCCCTTCTACCAATACCGACGATTTAGGGTGGCGTGCAATTTCCTTTCAGCAAAATGTCCAGCAAACTTGCCCTCGTGGTATTCCTTCATCAGCGTTTGTTGAAGACAATGTGGAACAACAACCCGCAATAGTTCTGGAGCAGACGGACTGCAGGTATAAAGTACCACATCCAATACTTCGTAACGGTCTCGCTCTAACACCAGCCGACGAGCTGCACCTTCTTCCACCAGAAGTTGACCGTCCTCTAGGTAGCTGAACCACAGGGATAGTTGAGGGTCTTCTTGCTGGAAGTATCCGAAGTCTGAATCTGGAGTTAAATCTGGGTTTGACTCTTGAGGATTGACAGCTGCGGAACACATACTGGTCCCGTTGGCCTCATTAGTAACACTAGATATAGCAGACTGGAAATAAAGTACTTGAGACACAGCTACTGGGTTTCTGGACAATGCGTCCGCGACATGATTGCTCCGACCAGCTCGATGACGGATGTCGAGGTCTAGCTCTTGTATGGACATTGCCCAGCGGACCTGCTTGGAAGATGGATTCTTGGCTGTTAGAAGTGAGGTACACG
>JAODVQ020008943.1:0-16843 GCA_025400075.2 Phenganax stokvisi
TTTGCAATAATAAAAATACATGGTGTATACCTCAAACGAATACTGATATAAGTTTGTTTAAGCATCGAAACTTTGCTGACTAGTATAACTTTGAGAAGAAATGATAAATGAGAGAAATCTACTCCATAAAAACATTTGGACAAATATGTTGACGACAAATGTTGAAATATAGAGAGGAAAAACGATAATTATAAAAATTAGAAAAAGAAAATTTGGAGTTGCTTAGAAAGAAACAATTTTGGTAGAGTGGAAACATCACTGCTATTTGCGATCCGCTGTCACAAATAAAGTGCAGGCTCAAAACGCACGTGTATTGGATGTTGACATGTTGCTAAAAAATTCCAGACGTAAACATTGAATATTTTCGACTTTTTCTCGCAGAATTATGGTGAAAATACGAAAGTTGAAAAAAAGGAACTGGTCTAAGAGGCAAAGCTGTTCGTCTAACCCGTCTTGTAGCTCGTATAGAGATGCCGCAAGGCGAGGATTTCGGCGTGAAAGTCAACCAGGCTCGAGTCTAACCGTTGAAGCGATTTCAAAACACGATCAGAACATTGAGGATGAAATGGTGGATGATGTTGAAAGCACAGGGAAGTCACTGGCGACCGTCAGTATCAGTGGATTGACTGATTGCTCCAATCCGATCTTTTCTAGCGTTTTAAAGAGATTTTGGCAATCGCCTGGTGCTAACCATCAGGAGGTATAAAGCATGTTCATACTTGATGGTAATCGTTTAATCAATGTTTAGTCAGATTAAGGAGATTATATAATCAATGATGTTGAAAGTCAATGAAACCAAGGAACAAAACCTTCGCTCAATGATCTGTAAATATGCATTGGTTATATCAACATGATCAGTGATCAACGAAATCAATAATCAGCAAATTGACAGTCATTTGAATCAGTGATCAATGATATTGACAAAAATGACATCAACTCTCAATGAGATCCATAATCAAAAGACTTTAACTCAGTAATCAATGAAATTAATCATATAAATAGTCAATGAATCAATGTGTGACATTTGTATCAACAGTAACTGAGATCAGTGATCAATAACTTCTTTGATCAGCAATCAACCTTGAAATTAATCATCAGTGAAATCAGTGCTCAATAAAACTTTTACTCATTGATCAATAAAATCAATAATCAATGATATAGGCAAAATCATTTTCAGTTCAATGATATTTGTTGTACTGAAGACGGTTGACCCTGTTTTATTGTAAACTTGACAATTTTTTTTGTTCTTTTGTAGATTTGTGCTGTACTTGCTGCTGTTACTGAGGTAGTTTTTTAAAGAGGATGTGTTAAAAATTCTTTTCTATGCAATTATAATGTAATATATTGAACAATGTTGCCCATAAATAGATTCAAGTTTGTTTTAGGTGATCAGGAAAAACGGAGGCAAGGAAACGGAGACAGAGTATTTTGCAGCCTTGGTAAACTTTACTTTATTTGCAAACCATACTGCAACATCTTTTTCAAAAGCTAGAACAGTTTCCCTTACTTTTTCACGAGTTTTCAAAATATCTCTTCGACATTACCAGTCAATATAGCTGCCAAAAAACTCATTTTCAGATCATAAAAGTTTGTTTTAAAAAGTGGACTTGTCACGTTCGTCGCAAAATTCCAAGGTTACCACCTCACTTGCTTTTTCTTAAAACTTTATGAAATTTTACTTCACGGCACTCTATCTTTTACATTTTCAGTATCATTTATGTTTTCACCATTTCACAGTTCTACGTATGTCAAGTCAGTATAGAAACTCGGAAGTTTTTGTGATGTATAAAAAATTTTCCCCTTGCTTTTTGCGGAAGTTTTCAAAATTTCCAGTTTTGTCTTTGCCCCGAATTATACCCAGACATTATTAATCGATTTATTCAATCAAAAAAGTCATTTTCAGATCATAAAAACAAGTATTAAAAATTTTGTAGATTTGCCTCTTTTCACCAATGGGCATCAAAATGCTTGGGCTCCCTCTTCTAATTTTCCTTGAAATTTTTGAAGTTTTAATTCCTACCAATTTAAATGTTGTGTTCTCACTATCTATCAACGGTTGGCTCTCTTTTATACCAGTAAAGGTTGATGTAAATCAATTCAGTACGAAAATATGAAAGTTTTGGTGATATTCAGAAACTTAAAATTTATCTCCACTTGCCATTTCGTATAATTTTTTAAAACTTCCAACAAGTGTTTTTCAAATGGTCCTAACTTTTCCCAGATATTTATAGTAATAGACATACTAATTTAATATAATATTTACGTGTATTTGGTAGAAAATATATCTTAAAAGTGAGTCTTTATTATATTCCTAGATGACTGCTTTGGAAACAACCGTTGATGACAATTCTTTGTCGGCCATTGCATTTCTTCTTGCTCTTGTCATTAAAAGGTGCAACACTTTTCAGTTGAAAATGTTCTCGTTGGATTTATACAATGCTAATTAAAATTTTGTTCCATTGATAGAGTACCACAATCAGTCTTACAAGTGAAATTTTCAGCGATTTGCCAAGTCCTTTTGAATATTTTAGTTGCGAAAGTACACTCCCAGTTAACCGCTCTTCTAAAATCTGTAAGTACAGTACTAAATGCCGTGTTCAGTTATGCACCTATTTCGACTCCTTCAAGCAAAGTAAACTTAGAAATGCCTTTCTTTTGTTTTCTTCCAGCTCGTCACATGCTTGTCGACCGCTTTCCAAGTGCAAGAAACGACGGTTTGGTCCGAATCGTCGACTATGAAATGTTATCAAGGCCTTTTAAGCTTCACTATCCATTCGAAGCCGAAGGTTTGATTAAAACTATTGCTAAAAGCTGCCTTTTATTTACGTGTTTCTGACACACATGTACTCACACGTAAAAATTTAAATCTTTCCAACTTTTTTAGTTTTTAAAAATACAACAACGTAGCTATATAGGCATGTAATTATTTGATATTCTGAGAATGGTTGTACGAAAGGGTGAAGAGCGGTATTCACTAGATAGCAGTGTTTTCATCCTTCGTAGAACTGGACAAAAAACAATGAAACATTCTTTTTGGCCAACGAAATAAACATATAGCGGCCGGCTATGAAAGACAATCCCACTCTTATTTTATAACGAGAAATAGAAAAGTTTACGAATGTCACTATCCAGTGGATAGCGCTATCCAAATTTCGTACAAGTGGCTCCTGAATTCTAAACAATATTTCTTGCGGTTGTTTATAAGATAAGTTCTATTGCTATTTATAATAAACCTGTTTTTCACTAGGCGGAATTTTCTGTGCGGAAAATAAATCTTCCAAGCTGACACGTGCACACGAGCGCCGTTTTCAAGCGTTTCGAAAAACGCTTGTGTGTCGTTCTTTGTTTTAACGCTTATAGTTAACACTTTCCAAGGGAAAATATTTTCAATATATTAAATTATCTGCAGCCCCTGTCCTATCTAAATTGTTAGTATTTGCATCTGTTTTTGCGTGAAAACACAAGTGAAAACGCTCAAAAACGTTACCGTGTGCATATAGCCTGGTTGGCTAGCAATATATTCCCCCTTGAAGCGAACTAATTTCGTTGCTAGATTTATTTCCTCATGCAAAATTCTGCCTAGTAGAAAACGGGCTTAAGTGCGTGTACGCGCGTGTCTAAAACTCGTAAGTGGAAAGCATCCTTAAGCGAAGACATTAGAAAAACTTGGGGAACACAATGGGGCTATGTTTTGATCCTCTGTTTATTGTTCATTGTCGCATGATATATATTTAGGTCCGTAAATGTTCTCAAGAATGCGTGGCTGCAATAATAAAGTGCAGTCCTAGTGGCACGGGGTTTCATCCTGCTTGTCAAGCAACAACCAAATATTGTACTCAAGAGCTTGAGAAGTATAAAGGTACAGTTTTCCTGCTAAATGTTACTCTAGCACCGTAAGCGATTTGTCTTTAACTGCTTCGTTGTCAAATAGTAGTGGTTGTGTTCCAGGTGCTAATCAGGCCGTGTCTGTTCTTCATGTACTTGGATTATTGAAAAACATAATGATATTTTTGCCTAATCAGGTAGGATATCAAGTAATATTTGTTATTAGAAAGTTAAATATTATTTCACAAGACTTTTGGCATGTCTTGTCATTTAGCAAGTAAAGTCTCTTTGTGAAACAATGCTGAAATTGATGACGTTTGGAAATATTGTAAGTGAACTTGGTAATCCTGGTTTAGATAAATTTGAAGCACAACAAACGAATTATCTTTATTTTTGGGTTTGTCTAATTCATTGTAGCTCTTAGTTTCTACAAGTTAGGTGCAATTGTTTCAGATGTTGTCAATGAACTGCATGCAAGTTATGCACGCCATGTTTGAAGGAAATCCTCAGTCGGCAACTCTTACAGCTGAACTTAATGGGCAATTGGTCAATGTAAGCGATGATTAAACTTAGTCTATGCGGGTCGACATCTATAAGTCCATACCTGGTTTTCATATGGTCGTAATTGTCGTAAACGAGGAGTCACTGCATCTTTTAATGGCCAAAATATTTTATCTTTCTAGCAGAAAATGTGATAGAAAACATACATACAATACCTACTAATAATAATTGTTTGATAATAATTAGTTTGAAACTGTTCTGTTTCGGCTGTTTACGAAGGTGGTGACTTGATTGTTGCGACAGTTATACGACCGTATGGAAACCAGACTTCAAGAGAGAATTGTTGTGAACACTTGTAACTATTTATGGTAGGCTCTGTTTGACTACCAGCCGAATTCTGTGGATGAGCAACAAGCAGTTGCCTGGTTGATACTTATGGAGAAAGCTTATTGCAACTTGCAAAGGTATAGGAATATAGTGTTTGAGAAATCGTATAGTTTATGGACAAATTGCATGCAATTCGTTTGCGACATACTTGTGTTTACATTACAAGGTTGGATTCTGAATTGTGTGCAGATTCTTGTGTCAAACTGTTTGCGTCGTGCATGTCGTTTCTGCTTTCGCATCACGCTGTTGTCAACACAACGGCAGCCAATACGATGAAGGTTAGTTAGCTCTGCTGTGCTCTGCTCCGTGTGTAATCTTTTATGTTCTTCCTTTCTCTCCACTGATAGTATAACAATATTGTAAATCTCCAATCATTTAGTGCGTCCTTGAAGAATGTATATCTCCAGTAGCAGAAAAAATCAGCACGCAATTACACAACAAAGATGCCTCCTCGCCTGTGTTGGTGATATTAAGGTGTCTTGAGTCTGGATTGAAGTTGAGATATCAGGAAGCGTGGAAATTTATACTTGATGTTATAAGCAAGTTTTTTGAGGTGAGACATTTATCGCTCGTGTTATACGCTTGTAAGGCCCAGTTTACACTGTCAAAGTTTCTGTGATCAAAGTGGAAATTTCGGATAGGTAAATCCTAAGTTTTCAAGCATTTGCTAAAAATATTTAAGGGAACTATTACAGTGCTAAACACTGAACCACTTCACTCTGATATTTCTTACAAATTTTTCAGAACGTAGCATATCCGTGTGAAAACTTCCTACTTTGATCACAGAAACTTTGTTAGTGTAAACCAGCCTTAAGAATTACCATTCATGCGGTGTTTTTCATCTATATGATATCAATCAATAATTCACCCTCTAGATATTTGGAAAACTATGTCCAGAAAGGTTGAAGAAGTGCTTGATCTCTTTGTGTAACCTGCATAATAGCCATGGGATACAATGTCGTCGAGAACTCGAGAAGACCGTCGGCATCGCTTTTCAAACAATGGGACCAAGGTAAGATAAATTTAGTGTCAGTTTACAGCAAACATTTTGGATTGTCACACACCTTATCACTACTCTGGTTTAGTAAAATGAATGCAACTTACCAAGAAGTTGTAATTCACAATTCAACGTTTCGACACTTCAGTCAAGTGTCTTCATCACGCATCTTATTTCTACTCTAGTTTAGTAAAAACTTAGCAAGTTATAATCATCTTTTGTCAGACATTCTCATTACTCTGGTTTAGTTGGCACTCATGAGAAGTTGGGAATTCGCTTTCCAACATTTCTGCATAGTGTCTTTATCACACGTTTTGTCAGTACTCTGGTTTAGCAAAATGAAATGTAACTTAGCAAGAACTTACAATTCCCCAAATCCGGTCTAATGTCTTCATCAAGCATCTTATCACTATACTCTGGTTTAGTAAAATGAATGTATAATCTCGCAAGTTTTCACACGTGTTGTCTACGGCTCTATTCCTCTTTCAGATTTGTTTTAGGTGTTGTGCCTTTGGATTTAGAAAAAGACACGTAAGCTTCACTCGTCAATCATAACTGTATTTGATGAATGAATATTTATTGTTGAGCTGCTCCAATAATTTTCTAGAAACTTTTGCGAGTTTCCACGAAGTTGGTTGTTGCCGGTTATGAAAGACCACGTACAAGAAACAGAAATGATGTTCTTTTTCCAAAACCTTCTGCCACTTGCCAGAATCCTTCGACAGAAAGGTATGAATGAGTACGAGAACAACTTTTTTCAGCAAGTTTTACGTAAGAACTTTTGATTTACTCTCTTGAATTACCGTAATTATTCGAATAAACGCCGCGGCGTTTATTAAATTTTTGGAGCTTGGAGTGCAGCGTTTATTTGAGGGAGGTGTTTATTCGAGGGCGGCGTTTATTGCAAATTTGGTAGCAACAATTGTTAATTAATGTAAAACCAAACAAAACCAATGTAACAGTCAACCTAAGATTTGCACTACTTAGGTATGAATGCTTCGAAGTAACGCCGCAGCGGTAAAAGAAAGTGCGGAGCTTATTCGAGGGCGGTGTTTAATAATGTTTTTGCTTCTCCCTGCGGTGTTTATTTGAGGGAGGGGTTTATTCGAATAATTACGGTATCTAACAAGACTTTACAAAAACTCGCTCGATAAAAGATTGAAGCCCGTTTTCCACATGATTGGTTTGCTTTGTGGCTAAGTATATTTCTATTTAGCCAAGCTCTTTGGTACAAAATTTCGCCTCCTGCAAAACGGGCATGATTTAAAATTTTGCAATACATGCTGGGGCCGGTTGTACAAAACAGTTGTTAAAATATTAATTGTAGTTGAGCACGAACATCCAACAACCAAAATAGCGTATTCAATGTATAACTACGTTTTGACTACAAAATCGCTGGAATAGTTCAGAGTTTTATTCAACATTCTCCAGTATAGTGCAGTTTGTAGATTCTCCCATGTATTTTCTTCAACCAATCATATCTTGTTTCATAACTTCCAGTAGTTGAACATGTGATGGAAATATAAGTATTCTTGCTTGTTGATTTCAAAGCCATCATTATTCAGTGCTTGTTTTGTTAACGTCATTTGGTCAAAAAGTTTTTGAACTATCAAAATATAAAGTTAGAAAAATGAATATCTAACTTGTTTATTTGTTATAGTGCTCTATACACTATTATTTTTCTGTTGATTGCAGCTGATGACATGAAGAGCAAAGGCAGTGAACTGGAAGCGAAAGCATTCGATACATTGTACTTGCAGGTACAGTGCAGTGCTTCAGCCATGCATAGTGCACTCATTAGCTTTGTTCTACTGCATTGTTGAGAGCAATAGTTTCTTTTTTTAGATATGGGATCTTTTGCCCTCGTTTTGCAATAAACCTACTGATTTATGCCAGGTATATTGAAGTCTGATTGTATTGCATGAGTATGCATGAGAATTGAAGAGTGATATTATCTGTCGTTATTATTTGGCTAATAACTTGTTTGCAATCACGTGATTGTTTAATCAAATGACGGGCAAGTCGACAATTTTGTTGGCGATTTTTCCCTTTGACTGCCGTGTACTGTAATGAATTAAAAATGGATCAAACCGTTATGTCTTAAACTGTCGTTGAAGTCAACTAAAAGGTATTTGACGGCCATTTTTGAAATACTTGCCCGTCATCTAAAATCTCGAAATCACATGATTGAAAACAGCCCATATATTGTTTCATTTTTTTCATAGAACTTCAAATCTGTTGCGAAGACCTTGGGTTCCATGTTGAACGAAAATGCCGAGCTTCGGGCGAGGATTTGTCACGCTCTGCGACTTTTGATTACCAAAAATCTTGACAATGGTGAGTTGAAGACTATATAAATCACTACATTGAGTACTTCGTATGCTTCGACTGACAATTTTTAAGAAAAAAGTACTCGCAGTTATTTTTGTTCTTGTGCTTCGGTGCTTGGTATAAGAAAAGTATCATTGAAAAACTTAAGTGCCTTTTTTTTCTTCGACGAAAAATTAGATTGCTTGATTGCATGTACATAAAGCACAAAAACCCATCAAATTTGGACTACCTTTTTTGATACTTTGTTGTCCGCAATCGATTAAGTGCTTTTGCTAATATGATATATCATAGTCTAATCTGGGGTGTTAGAGCATGTATGTTTTAAGTTTTGTAAAAATATCGTTGTTTTCTGCAGAGGAAAATATTAGAGAACTGTCAAGATTTGCGAAGAATTATGTGCCAATTCTCTTCAATGTTTATACGGCGTGTGAAGAAAAGAATGACGCTGTGTTTCTGCCGATCTTTCAGACCTTGAAATGCTATTTACGAATTACTGATCAACAGGTACATGACTTGAACCAGGGTCAAAGATATGAGAGAGCTTTAGATTTAACTACGAGACGAGTTTTTCGCAGTAGGTATACGAGTGGCCAGATTTTGGAGTCGTTTTCGCGTAGTTTGATCCAAGAATGTTCATCTTCCATTGCAGTTGGTAAGACAGTTCTACCAGAAGGCAGTTGACAAAATACAGTTGGATGAAACGGCCAAAGAAAAAAAGTAAGTTGCTCTGACAGTTGATTTACACGAATGCCTTTTGAGGGATTACAACATTGTATGAAATAGTATATACACAAGAATTACAGTTTAAAGCCTGTTTTCGACTGGGCAGAATTTTCCGCGCGGAAAATAAAATCTACCAAACTGATTGGCAGCAATGTATTTCGCCTCGAAGCGAACCAATTACGTTGCTAGATTGATTTTCCGCGCGGAGAATTAATTCTTTGGTGAATTTGCGTGCAGTGCGAGCAAGAAAGTAGTTTTATATTTTCATCAATTTTATACAGACACATGTTGATGGATCTTGTGATTGCAATGGTTTCGTTTTTGGACGAAGACTCTGTTAAGAGTTTATATCAAACTATAGTACCATGGTTAAAGGTTAGTGGGTTTTAATTCTTTATGAAGTAATTTTGATCCAGTCTCTTAAGTGTTCTTCGCCAGATATTCAATATCAACTTGAGGCTCGAATAAGTCAGTTTGTGTTGAATTTTTCTCATGGACTATTAGAGAAAGAAATTTGTATATGTTCTCATCTTAATCTGAATTCTTACTACTGGTTTTGATTTGCCTTGGTTTACAAGTTCGACTTATCTTCATTTCAGTCGAAAGATTCGCGACTTCAGAAGAAATCCTACCGAATTTTGGAAGAGATTTGCGGGTCCACATCAACCGAGGAATTTATTTCAAGTCATATCGCAGAGATTCAAGCCTTGCTAGAGGAGAATTCAACCACAGCAGTTTCAGTTTCGAAAGCGGTAATGAAGCTTACAGTTATAGCGTGTGAGATGAAATTATAGGTCTGGGGCTGGTTTTTCGAAAGGTGGATAGTGCTATCCAATGGATAGTGATTTTTTGTAGTCGTTGAAAAATGTTCCATTGATTGCTATAACAAGAAATTACGACTTATATCAATAGATTGAAGTGTGTAATATTTATATCGTTGACCAAAAATCGAAGTTACTACATTTTTTGTCCAATTTTTTGAACGTTGAAAATTTTACTATATAGTGGATAGCACTATCTAACTTTCGAACAACCGACCCCTGTTCTTTTTCATTGTAGCCGCGACTGCGATGTCTAATTCAAATCGTCAAAAAACTGCCACCAGGACAAGAAATGTTTCTGGATACCATTATACCAGAGGTAAATTTTTCAATCCAGTTGCAAGTTTTTTTATTCAATTACTCAGTTTTTAAACGTTATCGTGTTGAATTAATTTCAACAAACTTGCAAACATTGTTCTTTTAGGTTATATTGTCAGTGAAAGAAGTGAATTCGAAAGCGCGAGCTGCATCTTTGAAACTTTTAGTTGAAATTGGAGAAAGTATTATTCGTTGCTCCAACCAGAGCACTCAAGGTTTATTTTATACTTTGTGTATAAATGATTTGCTCTTTTCGACATGTTATGAAAATTATATTTCTCCTGACTTTTTTCAAGCTTGTATTGAATCCTATTTGGGCACCTTAGTGGCTGGTTTTGGTGGCTCGCCACATATGGTTAGCGGAACTATAATAGCCATCTCAAAGATCCTTTACGAGTACAGAGGTATAAAAAATATTGTTTATATCAAGGTCAGGGGTTTTATATACTGTATCTATGATGTTTGAATGATTTAAAGTGGCTATATTAATATCAGGGATTGTACGTATTTGTAGTATTTGAGTCATATAAAGTGTCTATTTTAAGGTCAGGGTTTGTACAGATTTGTAATAGTTGAGTCATTTAAAGTGTCTGTATTTAAGGTCAGGGATTGTACATATTTATAATATTTGAGTCACTTGAAGTGTCTATTCAAGGTCAGGGATAGTAAATATGTATAAAACTTGAATCATTTAAAGTGTCTATATCAAGGTCAGGGATTCGGTATACTTGTAACGTTTGAGTTATTTGATGGTTAAAGGTTGCTTTTTTTACGTTAGGATCGTACTCGATGCAAGTTCTTGAACAGCTCATGAAAATTCTGACGAATCTGTTACTATCAAACAAGAGAGAGATTGTTAAGTCTGCTCTGGGTTTTTTCAAGGTGGGGTCTGGTGCAGTTATTGTACACTGTGTTACTTAGTTATAATTGGAACAACTATGTAATAGCCCCTTAGTTCTAGCATGAATTCTTTCTTCCATGAATTGTTTAGAAACTAATATCTTGTCGTACATGAATGATGTTCAATTAATTTTTATTGCTATACAGTTAGTTGCTATGTAGTATATATTTTATATCGCCTTTGTCATTTCAGGTTGCCATAAGTGTAACCAGCGCTGATGAATTCTCTCCATTTTTGCAAGATCTAGTAAGTGTGTAGTGTCTTATAGAAGGCCAAGCAATGACCTGGTCAAACACGAAACACATAAAAATGATTCGCTACGGCACAGCTGTAATATTTACTTTCCAAATTGATTTATTTTATGTTTCGTTAGATCCTCGGCCTTGTCAATTGGAATGAAGACAGCAGAAACAAATTTCGATTTAAAGCCCAAGTGTTGTTCGAAAGACTTATAAGAAAATTTGGGTGGGTGAACCATGAGGTGCGCAGATGTCTACAACGACTATGTCTTCACCGTACACAAGTTTGCCTAAACGTGAACAAAAAGATATAACATTATTCTTCAAACCATCTCTCTGATGATTATGTCTTCATGTCGCAGAAGCTTGCGTAAACATGAGCAAACTTTTGGTTTGAAAGAAGAAAAACTTCACTAAATCTTCGAACTGTATCGCTAACGACTATATTTCGTGCAAATTTTTGAATGTGTGTTTACACTTTCAGATACAAAGTCATTCATGATTTGGTACCAGAACCACATCAAAAGTTCGTTCGTAATATTCATAAATGTGTTGAACGAGGCAAGCGAAAGAAGATGGAAGGATATAGCAATAAAATGGTAAATATGCATGTGCCTGTTAGAGTCTTTGATATTCTAAAGTTTTTTGTCATCCAAAAGTGTAAATCCTCTGTGTTAAAATTTAGAAACTGAACGAAAAGAGCTCGCCCATTGACAGGTTCGATTTGAACGCTTTTTGTAAAGTAATACAACAGTACAGTAGCTTGTGTGTCACCTGAATCTCTGATGATTTTGGATTCTATTTTACAGTTATGAAGATCTGATGTTCGGGTCTGACGACGATGATGACAACGAGCAGTCTTTGTCAACGAGAAAGGTTTTCAGTTCAAATCTATATACATTGTTTTGCTATAACCTCAGTTTACTGAACAAGAGTATAGTGACAATGTGTAGAGAAGACACTGGGTTGGAGTATAGAACATTAATTCGTGAATTGCAACTTCCTAAATTGCGCTCGTGTGCTGAACCGGAGAAGCGATGATGTGTGGTGAAGCCACTAGAGCTTGGAGTGTGGAAACGTTGGGTTATGAATTGTAACTTTTTTGCTGAGTTTACTGTCATTTTCTTTAACCGAAATAGTCATATGCGAAAATTTTCGTCTTTCAAGGATCAGAAAGCGAAGAAGACCCCTCATCCTAAAGCTTTCATTCGTGAAAATGAACCAGACGAACCTCTTGACTTGCTCAGTTCAAACGTTTCTCAACATGTTACCGGTAAGTGCGCTAATATAAACTGGAATAGTGGTATTAAGTATTTATTTTGGACAACTGTGTGTGATCAATATTGAACCCATTCAATAACTATACGCCTTAATCGTCTCTACTTTGTTTTCTGTTTTATCTACCTCAAACAATTTTACTTTTTGAGGTAAAACTGTTGCCACTCAGTGGGTTAAAGAGTACGCGCTGTTGAAGCAAAAGAGTAACATATTCTTCTATTTTGTTGCAGCAACAGCTCCTGTGAACAAGCGTGCTCGAGATTCAGGTTTTGAAATATCTGATGATGGTCGCTTGATTATTCGCGAGGAGGAAAATTCAAAGAAAACGGGCAAATCTTCAGGTATGCATAAAGTACGTCACAGCGCAATGTGGAATCAAACGAAACTGCAGCACTTGATCAACGCGCTGTTCTTCATAAAAATCAAATTTGAAACACTTCGCTAACAGGACTGAATGTAAGAACATAAATTATATTTATAGGTTCCTTGTTAACTGCCGAAGACTCGGAGTTGGAGCTCTCAAGAAAGGTAAAAGTTGCTGCTTGTATGTTAACTGTTTGATGAAAGGCAAAAACAGTTTGTCTGCAGTAACGACCTAACGTTATTAACTAAACGCAGTATCACGCTCACGGTGGTTCTTCTGTTTGTTGGTGAGCACTGTTCTTAATACTATTGTTGAGCGATTGTTTTCTTGATAAGCAGAGATCGTGACGATTTGAACGACAAAACTCGCACATATAGTGTTTGACCTTCGATGTTCCTCTTCCCTTATAATCTTTCATTCTTATATGATTATCGTTGTCTTTCTTTTGAGCACCACCATCTTCTTCCGGTAGAGTCTTGAACTGTTCTATTATCGCTCTTGTAATGTCTGTCATCCATTGATGAAAGTTTATTACCCCAAGGTACAATACTCGTACGGTATAAAATGTCATAGTTACGGTAGACGCAATACAAAGTGGTCCAGTTAGCGTTGTTGCAATGCCAACTAAAGTCACAGCAAGTACTGTACCTTGTACAAATATAAAGGCGGCTACTATTAGAAGTGTTACGCCAAGAACAAGACTTGTCAGTATTGTGAAGGGCAGTGAACCGAAGAATAATGTTGTGCCCAGAAATATACTGATGTTCGGATGGTCGTCTAGGAATTGTTTAAGTCGTTCTTTTAGTTTTACTTGCCACATTTTCTTTGGATTTCAATTTAGCTGAAAGGGTTAAAAGTTGTTCTTATGAGATTATTTGTCCATGGGAGTTGGTGGTGAAGCCATAGTTAATGGGAGTATGGTTACCGTCAAAACTGTTGTCACGAAAAAGACCAGATACTTCTTTCTTCATCGAAATTTATCAATTTTCTCCTAATTATATATGAGTCGTCCTTTCCTGTCCTTTTCTAGAAGTGTTCACCTTCAGCGTACTATTCTGTTTTCACAATGTGTCAACTGTATTGTTGAAAACTACCGAACTAATTATGAACACCACGACGATAGACAACTATTCTCTGCTTCTGTGAGTCGACTCAACTGCTCTATGATGTCATGTGATCACTTGCGCAATACCAACGCATGCGTGGAACTTATTATTTTCCATATTTGGAAGTTCTCTTCTTTTGCTCGAATAAAATCGTCTTGTGGTAAACAGGGTAAATGCTAACGGTTGCCCTTTTGCTTCCATCACTTAAGTATTTTGTTCAAAAGGTACCCCTTTTAAACAGTTGCGTTTTTTCTTTGCTTAGTCTGGCAAACGAACACTGGCGGAAGACGATGGAATGGATGAAACTGTTGGTAAAAAATTGAAACACGAGTTTGGTGAAGAATATCGAGCAAAGGTGAATTGAATAACCAGTTTACATTTTTCGAAGCGTTTGTCTGTGTAAAAAAAGTAAAACTTTTCATTGCATTGCCATTTCGTGTTTACAGAAAGCTGGTGGTGATATTAAGAAAAAAGGGAAACCCGATCCGTATGCTTATCTTCCTCTCAATACGCAGTCCTTGAATAAAAGGTAACTTTGTAGAAAAATTTTTTAGGAAGCTTGGTTATGAGTACCATGCAAAGCATATGACTGCGAATGCAAGATAACTTTTTGTCATCGACGGAGTTTTTTATCTAAATTCTTCTTCACGTTTGTTCATCTGTTCTTGTGGAACATCCAGCGAGATGCTTTGTACATTAAAGGAGCTTTTAGTTGTATTACTAGCGCGAGTATTCAAAACGTTTCCTTTGGAGTCCTTTTTTCCAATGATGTGTCCCTGACAGCTACGCATAAATCCTGCAGTGCCAATGATACAGTGTTCTTTCTTATAATCTGGTGTTTCTTTTCAGAAAACGTGCACGACTGGCTGGGCAGTTTAAGGGAATTGTAAAAGGCGCAAAAAAAGGAGCACAGAAATCTAAGAAAACTCACAAAAGAAAATGAACCGTTTTCAGTAGATTTTTATTGCATATTGGAAGCTTAGTGTATCCTATTATAGTTTCCTAAATAAGTTGCAACAATCTGATCGAGTCTTGCATTAATTTTTCTTTTTTGTGATTATTTTTTATCCATTTTTAGTGCTCGTGCGTCGCTAATTTATACTAGAATTAATTTATTCAATATGGCGGATGTTTGATTTGTTGTTGATTTAGAATATTTGTCAACAAATATCATCAAAAGATTTAACCTGAAAAGAAAAAGAAATGGATGTAAGTATACTTTTAGATGTACTCTTTTTTTCTGTGATTTTATAGTATTTAATACGAAGATCGTAGAGTTGTAACATCATTACCACATTGCTTGCAATGTGGTAATGTTATGTTGTAGTGGGTTACTTACTAAGTATTAGGCATAACGCTTTTGGCTTACAATACAGGTAGAGCAGCATTAAGACTATTATCTACATGTCCTAAGCAAAGCAATGGTCCCCCAAAGACTAGTGATTGACTCAAGCTTTTAACGCAGTGGAAGTGACCCAAAAATGAAATATTAATGACTGATTGATTGATTATTGATTCAAAGCCTTATGAATGAATTTCCATTCTTTTCCAGAAAGTTGTCAGAATTCGTGAAATCAATCCACATATCGTGTGCAGTCTTTGTGCTGGATATTTCATTGATGCAACTACAATCACAGAATGTCTTCATACATGTAAGCAGCTGTTTACATGAGACCGAAATGAAGTCAGACAGGGATGATTTTGTATCTATCATAAAATTATTCATAACAGATGTTTACATGAGACCGAGACACACTACTGCTGAGAGTTGTCTAAAGTCATTCCGCCTGCTGGACTGAGTATCTCCAGAGCCGTATGAATGTAAATTATACACAATAGTATTTCATATGTTGGTCTTAATTCACCAGAATGCATGTGCACTTGAATATTCGCCAGCGTTAAAGGCATTCATGGGTGTGTTGGGGCTATTTCGGCAGTATCTGGGTTTGTGAATGTTAGCTTGTTTTGCTTGTTTTATGGAGATCCTTGTATCTTAATGGATTAGTTTATGGAAAAAAGTTGCCTTCAAGTAATGATTACTCTGAAATTTCATGAATTTTTTCATAGTTTGTAAAAGATGCATTGTGAAGTATCTTCAGCTCAGTAAATGCTGTCCAACGTGCAACTTGAAAATTCATGAAACCCAACCTTTGCTAAATGTCAGGTTAGTAAGATGGAGAATGTATGTGGCACTTTAAGCTTCAAGAGGATGACTTTTAAAGACTTAGCTATACTATTAGCCAATTTCTGCTCTTAACTGTAGGATCCAGTAATGGGAATGACCTTGTTATTCATTTTTAGCTTGGACAGGACAATGCAAGATATTGTTTACAAAGTAGTTCCTGGTCTATTTGAAGGTACTTGTCATGAAGATATGGATACTAAATGAATCGTGTGCAAAACTAATCTTTTCATTTTTCTTGCAAAATGCTTTGAATTGAGAAAGATGGAATATTATATATACATACAAATGATATCTCTAAGTTGCTACTGGTACCTTTGATTGTATTCTATGCTAGATGAAGAAGCAAGAGAACAAGCATTTTATGAAGAAAGAGGAATGCCTGTGCCTAGGAAGGAAACAGAAGGTGCGTAAACTACTGTGTGAACAAATGATTGTAGGTTGCTGGACATACACTGTTAGTAAGACATGAAGCCAAGATTTAAGAGCTATAAATTGTCGTATTTCATGGTTGAGTGTACATCAAAGAGAGACAACTTAGTCATGAAATAAGTTTACTTTACTGAATGTATTTTATTGTTGAAATAACTAGAGGTTTTGTTGAATGTATTAGAGTGTGATAGCGAAGATGAAAGCCACTCATCTGTCAGAAATGATGTCGCAGACAATATGAATAGCTTCAAAGATGACGAACTTATTTCGATTTGTCTGAAACCTTACAAGTGAGTTGTATAACTTTCAGGCTTTCCCTTTCTCACTCTCTTAGTCGGATCTAAAGTTAGAGATGCCACACCCGCACTTGTCGTCAAATCTAAAGCTCTCTACTATCTTGTAGTCACAGTCGTACTCGTAATCAAATCTAATCTACAG
>JAODVQ020009047.1:0-21706 GCA_025400075.2 Phenganax stokvisi
TAGTACGCGGTTGTTTCAGTATGTTTGTCCGCCATTATGTTAGTGTATCTTTGCCGGGCAAACGTCAAAAATGTCAAAAAAGAAACTTGCCTGTACCGGTACACCCCCTTTTATACGCGGACTTCACGTTTAAGATGAATTCTATTTGTAGAACATTTGCCACCAGTACTGGGACCTACCAGCTATTTTGTAGCGCATTTCCTACCAGTACTTGGACCTGCTACATCTATTTGTAGAGCATTTGCCACCAGGTACTTGGACCTGCCTAATTGTAGAGCATTTCATACTGGTGCTGGGACCTACAGAGCATTTCCCACCAGTACTGGAACCTACAGCTATTTGTGTTTACCACCCACAACTTTGCTAGTAGCAGTGGATCTTGTAGGCTTGAGATAATTATGCTAAATTTTTAAGGTATAATTCTATTCTTTAATGCTCAAAATTTTTTTCTATTATTCTCAGAATTATTCCCCAATTTTAATATTATACATAGCGAAAAATCATCTTTTGCCATTGTTTTGCCTCATTACGTCCTTTGTTTGATCTTCCTTGGGAGATTACTCTATACTTGTAAAATATCCCCTCGACTTATGCTGATCTACAGAATGTGTGAATGAAATGTGTGCGTGGTTCAACACAGCACCAACCCTGCTCAATGATTAACTTCATGTTGGTATTATGCTCAAATTATGCTAGCTACCCTTTTCAGCCTTGCTATTATTATTTTAGCATAATTATCTCAAGCCTAGGATCTTGTTACATTATGTAGAGTATGTAGATAGATACCCCACTTAGAGCTTGTAAATCCTACAACAAATTCATTGGCATAATAAATATATTGGGAAAGCATACACATTAGCATAATTATAGGATAAGTATCATGTTCTTGTAGCTACGGCTTGTATGTACGCTTGAGATGGCCAGACTCTCCTCCACTAAAAAGACTTGGTAGGGGATCATAGAGTGATGTCATCTCGTCCAGCGATGACATCATCAAATTGTGTTTGTCTTTGAGAGCTCTGATCTCTTTCCGTGTTCGGGATATGGCTGCCAATACCTTGGTATCTATTGCCAACTACAATGTTTGAAAATTACGGGAGAGTGATGCAAGTTGTAAGGCCCTTTCTTATGCGCATGCTCCCACCTGGACGCTTACTTATACACCTGATCATGTGCACAATAGATTACGCCGCACGTGAAAGGGGCCGGGGTATACAGGAAGTTGGACATTGTGGTTTGAGTGAACTATTTAAATATAGGCATCTCCATCACACTTCTTAAAAACAAACTTTATTACCGTATTTCTCGATTAAACGCCGCCCTCGAATAGTCGCCTTTAGCGACGCGTGCCTAAGCTTTATTGTCGCCGCCCCCGAATAAACGCCGCACTTCTAATTGCAGCCTGCCTGCCTGCCACGCCTTCTTGAGCGGTGTTTCGAGCCGCGCTAACATCACTGCAAGCAACGGGGACATATCTTCTCATTTCAAGAGCTTCTATGATGTTGCATTCCTAGGATGTCAAAAATCAACAGACAGAGCTGTAAAATACGCAGTAATATTAATTGTCACCGCCCACGAATAATCGCCGTGGGTCTTAGCTGCGCGAAAAAATAGTCGTCGCTTCGTTTAATCGAGGAAAACGGTATTATACATGTAGTATTATAGGACATTGTGTGTAAAAGGAGTTGCACTATATAATGAAATAATTATTGTATAGTGTGCTGACTTCTATTCATTATTGTCTGTGATAAGTGAATCATGTTAGACAATAATCATGACATTATGCATTTCTTATGTAAATCGTTATTATTGGCAGGGGCAAATTTCATTCATTGATAAGATCAGGCTTAAATAATGTGATGATAATATTATACTACATACACCATCATGGAAACCTTTAGCTAATGTAGGTATTTTGGTGTATGATGTCATGAGTCTTTAAGAGGGACAGGCCACAAAGCCAGACTCAGAGTTTGCTAATTGTGATGCTTTAAGTCAAATACAGTAGAACCTCCGATAAAGGACGCTCTGAGATAAAGACAACCTCTCTACAAGGAACACTGGCTCTGCCCTTTTGCAATAGAAATGTGTACAATTTGACCTCCAAGATAAGGACAGCCGCCCTTGTAAGAACATAACTGTTGGTGCCAAAGGTCCTACTGTAGTATCGTTTCTATTTCCTGTACTTTACTATTGTATTGCTAGATTTATCTTTTTCTATATAGTGCACAGCCCATGATTGGGTAGCTAACTACTTACAGGGCGAGTGATATGCTCCACTCTTTCTAGTAAAGTACTGTTGAATGGTGCTTTGTATTAACAAGTTTGGTATAATTATACAATACTAACCAAATCCTCTCACATGATTAGGTATTGGAAAGTTTAACTGACCTGTTCCTCTCTGGTTCTATTGCTATGAGAGAGGTCCATAACATTTCCTCTCCTTGCTTGAGGCACAACTACATCATGTTCCTCCTCTCCCTGTCCACCATCACAGCTAGCTGTCTCTTCAGTAGACAGAGGAACCTCATACACTCTTAACCCCTCTCCACCTCCACCACCTCCTACTCTTCTTCTTACTCCTCCTCCTCCACCGAAACCCTTACCACCAATAAAACCCCCTCCTAATACAGACACTCTCTTGGCCCAGTTCACCTTTGACCTCATTTTCCCTGCCATTCTTCTAGAGGAGGTGGTATTAGATGTGGTGACAGTCTTTCTAAACTGAGGAGGGAGAATCTGAAGATCATAGTGCCGATTGGTGGAAGATCTGGCACCTCTGTATCTCCTTATAGGAACTTGTTCATGTGTTTCAACCATCTCATCCTCTTCTTCTCCTTCTTCTGTTTCCTCTCCTTCTTGCTCCTGATGTCGACTAGGTGTGTTTTTCATAGCAGGTGGAGATGAGGAAGGCACTAACTGCTCCAAAGATTCTTCGTCATTCATTGATTCTAAACTAGAATCCAGTTTCAATATTGGGTCATCCTGTTCCAAGTGCTCTTTATCAATTATGGTAGACATGCAAAGTGGGTCATCCAAATTTAAAAATTGATCATCCAGTATTGAATTCGGGTTGCCCAGTATTGAGAGTGTGTCATTGAGTTTGGTGTTGTGACTGGATTGAGTATCAGTGAGACTGGCGAATGGATTGATGATCAACTCATCCATGTCTTGACTGTCTGTCTCCGTGTATTTTTTCTTTCGTCTCTCTCCACTGAACATACTAAGTACCTGACTCTCCCCTTCCTCCTCCTCATTACAGTATGAAAGAACAGTGTGACAATCTCTCTCTTCACTTCCTCTCCCTTCTACTCCTTGCTGACCAGATAGCCTGTTTGGAGAGTCCACATCATTTAATTCCTTTCTTAAAGATTTAAGTGGTGGACGAAATGTTGATTTTGTGCGTTTCCTTCCCTTTGCCCCAATCTCTCCACTATCAGACTGTGCGAGTAGGATAAATAGTGTGACGTCCTAGCTACCAATTTCTTGTGTCTCAAGCAAGCTTACCGTTTGAGATTGTGACATGTTTTCCACTACTGCGAGGACAACCCCTAAACTACTTCTGCCGTCTCTTGCCTAAGAATATTATGAATTTTCCCGCGCTCTCTGCGCGCGCGCCCCCTTGCAAATGACGCATGCGCAATTCAATCGTAGCGATGAAGAATTTTGGGAGGAGCTCGTATTTTCTCATTATTGCTGGCGAGCAAGCTCAGCAGCGAGAGCGTTTCGCCCACTTAGTCTCTGTCCGCACTCGAGGAGTGATAGAAGTCGTGGGATAAGTTGTGACAGTAGAGAAGAAAGATCCGCTATGTCCACGGTGGACGAACAAGTTGTTACAGTAGAAATTGAGGTGAATGCAGACAAGAACGGGACCACTTCTAACGGTGCACCGCCAGAGACGGCTGCAAACGGTTCATCTGCTAATGGCGGACCGCATGTGGAGGCCGAAGAAGCGGATGGAGGTGTTACAGCTCTGGAAACCGATGAACAGCAGCCTACAGCGACTGAACCAACCGAAGCGGCGACGGCAGAGGATAGCGGCACTGAGGAAGTAGTAGAAACCAATGGTGAGAAAAAGAGCTTGTCCAAATGTTACTATAGGCTAGTTAATCTGTCCACCGCATGGCCAGGAGGAATTCATCTAGCACGAGTACAATTTCATCTGGATGGGAGATCTAAAACGCACGGCTACAGATATTGTAAAGTAGCTCAATATAACTAGCATGTAGATAGAGACCTAGATCTTCTTAGGCCTATAGTGATGTTTAACTCAAGCAGGCCTTTGAGTACATAAAGCTTTTAAGTAATGGATCCAAAGTAATCCTTGTAGGTATAATACTTAGAGAGGCGTAACAAAGAATTATCAAAGCATCTCTGTTTAATATTATACAGATTATAGTACAATAACACTCTGCATCTTTCTTTGTGCAATATCTGTCAGTATTTGACTCATTGTGTGATTGCTCTCTGTGTGCAGGTAAGGCTGGACATGTGGAGGATGAGAAGGAAGAGGGAAAAGACATAGAGGGGACTGAAATTGTGGATAGCGGAGGGAGGCCTCCATCTCCACTGCCAGGAGTACCCATTCACAGTAAGTAGATGAATTACCCATGCCATTGAAGGAGTCCCAAGAGAGCATGCTCTTAGGAGAAGTGGATATTGTGTTTCCACATAGGAGACCTGATTAACCCCTCTGTCTTAGAATGTTAGCTATCTGTGGCTGATGGTATCTATAGATATTTGCCTGGAAACCTTTGCCCTACCACTCCATAATTGTGGAATTTTGTTATTGTAGTGTGTATTGGTAAGAAACTATAGGAATCCTTTTGTTAGTTCTCAATTGGCCCATGTTTGCTTGTGTGTGATTGATCAAAGTAACAAATTGTGCGATTGGTTCTAGAGACACTCAAACAAAGTATAAAGAGAGATACATAAGTGTCTCTGATGGCCAGTAGCTTTAAAGCCCATTGTTCGATGTGTTTGAGCCGCTAATACTTGTGGGTCATTCTGGAAATTGGTCATCTTTCATGTGTGGAATTGCTATGATTTGGCACCCATGTGGGACCAATACCATGCTATTAGTACAGGGATAGAGTGTCAGTATTCCTTACCACTTCGAAGGCACCGCATATCCCATGTTTTAAATCCCTCCCACAGTGCTGAATCTCACTTTTAAAACCATGGGTGCCATTCAAATGTTTTTCTCTCCCACATGCACTCCTCTGCGAAGGTATACTTGTGGGGGTCCTGTTACCTGTGCTACTGAGCTCAAGAAGCCCAGGGTGCAGCATGGTGCAGCGATAACCACAGTATCATGTTTTAATCACTGAATATAGAGGAAGAGATTAATCACCTGTCTATCTCTCACTCTCTATAGTTGGAGAGTACTTGCAGCTGATGCAGGTAGGAACAGACCTGAAGAAGATCCGTAAGTCCAAGACCTATCCCCGAATCTACAGACTGGACGGTGATATGCTCTCAATCTCTTGGAACTCTCGCAGCAAGAAGGGAAATAAAGCTCGAAGTATGTCACTAGGTGTACCTTGGATTTAGCTTAGGTTCTCAAGCATTATATATTTCATACGTACATATCCTATTTACCGTACACTTAACACCATGTGGTAGTTAGTATGGCATTAGAGGATAAATGGACTGTAGCAGTTGTTAAGAGCTAAAGTTTGACACACTTTCACTTCACTTGAATGCTTAATTTAGAAGACCACCCATGAATAATGTGTTATAGTTCCAGAGCTTCTTACATGTGTAAGGTATTATAAATAAAACCATAGATATGAGGTACATTTGGAAGTAAATGCCAGTGTTGTGTGGTTCCTGTTACCAGGGTGTTATTTGTGGAGGTGTTGGAATGTCTACAGTGGACAATAGGGGACAATTGGGAGTGGTGTTCAAGGACACATTCTGAGCCTTGTGCCTATTAGGGGAGTTGTATTGTGTGAGTCCCAGGTTTACTCCTACTGGTGGTGGCACAGTCATCTCTCATCATGACCTTCAGAAGTGTATATATACTATATATAGCTTCAGCAACGTTTATACAAGTATATGTAAATTCAGACTCTGAGAAAATACCATTACAGGCAGAGATAACCATTTAGCGTACAGTCCCAAGTTCATTATCATAGCACTTGCCCTTATAGTCACTAAATTTTCCATTATATTCTCATGCCTGACTCGCATGGGGTCTCGTTACCTGTGCCTGCTGGGCCCACGAAGCCCAGGCGTACCTTAGTGCAATGGTGACTATGGTCACAATTCCAATATTTTATGCCTCATAGAGGATGATCATCGAACAGAGCAAGACAGTTGATAACTATTAGCGGTGCATTCCCTCTCTCTCTTTCCTTCATTCTCTCACCAGTTGCAATCAAGCAGATACAGGAGGTGCGTAGAGGTCGATCGACGGAGAGTTTCAAGGTGGCTGTTAATGCAGCTTCCTTCCCCGAGGAAACCTGTTTTTCTATCATCTATCTTGATGGAGGAAAACACTTGGCTCTGGATCTGGTTGCAGGCTCTGCGTCTGATGTAGAGACATGGACTACTGGACTGGGGACACTCATCAGAGAGAAAGGTCAGTGAGAGAGCAAGAGAATTCCAGAGCAGAATGTGAATAGAGAAAAAATGTACCTTTACGGTCGTTGACGGGCTGAGTGATATATATACATACATACGTATAGACATTTTATTTAAAAGGTGATAAGAGTCACAGGGAGCTTTATCGTTATTATACCAAACATTTGTTACTGAAAGTCATCGATGTGGTCTATAGGCCTATAAGTAAAACTATAATATCCCAAGGTATACCATCTGGTATAATAGGGACTGGTGCATCTAATACATTACTGTGGTCTAATGTGCACCTACATACATACCTGGCTGTGATTAATAGAAACTTGATACCATGTCATTCATACCTTAAACCTTATAGGTATACCTTAGGGTTCTTTATTTGATTGGTCTGTGTCTGTGTGTGCGTTTCTATTACCTGCAGATACTGGGGCTCGCCGCTCTAGAGTCAGAGAGAGGTGAGTATGTGTTCTTCGCAATACAATCACGATATTCACTAATGTGACATGATGGTGTGAAGAGTGTGGGCTAGACCCTTTCAAATAAATATTATTGTAGACACCACGCACTATATTCCTAGTATTGTAGACACCTCACACTATATATACCTTTTGTGGATCCTACTGTGATTGGCTCTGTCTCACGTTGGAGCAGTCAATCAAGAATAGTTTTTGGAGTAATTAGTGGAAGGAAGGTGGTGTAGTGAGGAGTCTCATAACGTTAACTCTCCCTGGTTCTCTATTTTCCCCCATACTGTTGTATAAATTATATGTCTATGGTGGAATGGGCTTTTGTTTGTTCGATTGTATCTTGGCTATATATGCCTCGCACTGTTGAGCTACACGGAGACGTGCGCGATGCGGATTGTGAGTGTAGCCGCGGGGCTGTTTTGGAGAGCGTACCAGGAACTGATGCATCTTTCTGCTGTGGCTGCTTGAGAATGGAGGCATTAGGCTGATGCCCACGAACAGAGTTGCGATTGGAAGATGCTGAGCAAGCAAGGGGCGTGTCTCCGCAGGGAAGTAATTGAGAGGATTCCTAAGTGTTACATGGAAGTTTCCAGATAACTAATGACATTTCTAAGCGTGACACTATGTATGTACGTACACAAAAAGTTCGCAACAAGGGTAATATTAAGGTTGAAGCATGCAAAGCAATGATTTCAGTAATTCTTTGATCCAATTCGCTCTACTATGGTTTTCATTTATAAAGGCTGTAAGCAATTTGACGTCCTGTATAGGCTCCGTTGGTGATACAATTCATGACAAGTTAGAGTTCTAGTCCCTGTTGTTCCCACAGTGACCAATTATAATGTATGAATATATCATACTCGTTTGTTAGGACCATTTTCTATGACATTCATAGAACACCCTGTTCTCTTGAGACTTCTCTCCGTTGTATGAGCTGACCTTTAGTCATGGGCCCAGGGCAGGGCTCTTACTTGTAATGTAGTCTATAGGGTGTTTTTCATGCACCTATTATGTGTGTAGTGCTACGTACAAATATAGTTTGTTCCTTACGGCAAAAACTGGTCTGTGTGTGTTTATCGAGTGTATCAGCCATTTTTCAACACACCTACTATAATACTGTATAATATGATACAGGTTTATAGATTGCAGCACACGATCCCCAGTTTTAAGTCATTGCTCTGCTTCTAAAATTGTCTCCCCAAACGTAATGCTTGGAACTGTAACTTTTGAAAACGAGTCACTATTGTTTATATACGTAATATATACGTCCACACTGACTATTTGTATGTTTTTATTGAAGCTATGAGTATCCGCACCTGCATAAATCCACATTTTGTCTTAAAACCACACACTCTCTCTGAATTATCCTCTCTCTCTGATCATAATCTCCATTGATTGTCTCTCCCAGGTGGCTGAGAGATTTGTTTGAAGATGCAGACAAGAATGGAGATGGTACCCTGGACTTGAAGGAGGTGATCGCCATGTTGAGAGGACTCAATGTTGGTGTCTCTAAGAAGGTCATCAAGAAAAAATTTGAGGTCTGTATAATACGTACATGTACATGCGTACATTGTACTCCATGTATGTAATACATATGGTATACAGTGGAATCCACTATCATGACCATCGTAGGGAATGACATTTGGCCATTATATATTTTATATAGCAGTAGCTGTTAAAGATAATAAAAATGAAAAGATTGGTTTACTTGTGTTGTTGGCTTATGGTGGAAAGGTGGCTATTACGAGGGATTGTAATATGTGTCATGTAACATCCAATGATTCATGAGCATAGTGTATTACGTACTGTCATATAGCACATTCTACAGATTGACAGCACTATGTTCATCCATCATTTAATAATCAACTAATTGGGCCACATCTCTTAGTTTATAGGGTAATATGATCGATACTCTATCTGTATAATGCATAATAATACATACAACAATTTCAACCACCACCAGATACTACCTCAGTCTAGGCTGAATACACTCCATGTGGTTGATGCAGGTTGTTATTGGTATGATAAATAAGTGTGTGTAGTTTAAGTGAATGGTCATAGTTGTTCACTTTCTATTTGTCCACTTGCTGTTGAACAATGTACATACATAACAGTTGATACGAGGACAGTAGTCTTAAAACCTGAGGGAGTAAGTACATGTTACATCTATAGGCATGCTACTGGTATTTACTAATTGCTTCCACACACAATTCTCACTGTCACTGTTCTATTTCTTCTCTTTCTATTGAACTATGTATACATATGTACATAACAGTTCATACAAGGAAAGTAAGTTTAAAACCTGTGGGAGTGAGTACTACATCTATAGGTATGCTACTGGTATTCACTAATTGCTTCCACACACCATTCTCACTGTCACTGAAAGTGCTGCTTTGAGACACACTGAGCCAGACAAACTGTAGCACACACTTTTGATAAATATAGTATTGTTCTAGTGCAAGTGTGAACGAACAAACTGCAGTAGCTATTGAGATGTGGTATTGTTCCACAATAGAACACAAGGAATATTCTAGAGTCTATCTTAGACTAATTGCAGTGCCACTTACTCTTAAAGGCGCTACGACATGGTGCCACCCACGCGGAAGCAATTACGTATTTTGAAACTTGGGCCACGATTTCAATAATCGAATCTGATTGGTTGAAAAGTTCTTTCAACTCTGCTGCATTTCCGCATTAATGGTAGCGCATGCGGCCCGTGTGCAGAACGGCAAAGCTTCTCTACGTAGTTAGCTCCGTGCTTACTATGTCAAAGTCTTGGGCATCCATATTAGACTGTTTAGGCATCAATTCCATCCAAGTCCATGGCTGCTGCGCTCATTTCCAGGCCGCCTCAAGTCCACGTATTCACGTTCCACGTGCGCTAATTAATGCACACGCGGTAAAATTACGCATTGCGTGGGGGGCACCGTGTCGTAGCGCCTTTAACTAAAAAGTGATTTATGTCTAAAGAATTCTTAATAGTTAATAATTGGGCTAGACCCCAAAGATAGTCTACTTCAGATGTTACAAAACTTAGGATAGATAAAGAAGTATATTCTTGTTTCACTTGTGGTAGAATTTCATTCCAATTACCGTTACCCTCCTTTCAATGTATGTACAATAGACTTAACAGTTTCTAAACCACTTCAGGCAGCAGATACTGAAGGTTCCGACCAGAGACTTGACTTTGAAGAATTCTGTGCTCTCTTCAAGGAGCTGGCATCAAGACCAGAGGTATGTATACAGTGATCTGAAGTCATGTGATTTTAGACTATGATCATGTGACTATCATGTGATTCAGGTGAAGAGACTGTTTCACCTGTACTCGTCCAAAAGTGAATGGCTGACTTCAGAGGACCTCCAGAAGTTCTTACAACTTGAACAAGGTCAGATTGTACCACAAGTAGACTGCCCTGAGTGGTTTTTATCATGTACCTCTACCGAACTTTGTGTACATGTACAGTACTCTAATATGGTCCATATTTTGTAAGTATCATATCTTGAAGAAGCATCCTATAGTAGCCTTCAACTTACAGTGCATAGCTGTATAGGGTATCTAATGATAACTGTATATAGGTTGGACATCTTGTTGTATGCATGCCATGTGTACATCAGACTTCCTGTCGAAGCCTTAGGCTGGATAGTCAGCATCAGGTAGCCCTACTTGTGTATGCATCAGAAATCCTAGTACTCTTAAAGTTGTGTAAGAGAGTGTGCATCAATCATAATACACTATACATATACAAGTTTTGTTTCATCTATTATTGATTTACACCCTATTATTAGTACCGCAGTAAATCTAGCCAATTATACCAAGCATTATCTTGCTTTGTGATGATAGTGCAATAATAGCCTACGAACATTATTTGCAAACAAAGAAATGTTGTATTGATATTTTGATGATGTAATTTCACAGGTATGACGGAGGTTACCGTGGAGGAATGCTCAAAGCTGATTGGCCAGTACGAGGCCACGGACGAGGGCAAAGCAAAGGGATTGATGAGCATTGATGGTGAGCGAGTAGCACTCTTACGTGAATATTCACATATGAGCATTTCGTAGTGTAGAGGCCTGAACTTCATCTGCTGATTTAGAAATTCTTCAACCTTAAGTTTTTCAAATCTCAATTTCATTCCATTCCATATTACATAATTATAATCTAGAATCTTTTTCTTACTAGTGTCGTAGGGATTCTGCATTATTGTGTAATAAACCACCAACCTCCAAAATATTAGAGGACAATATATTATAACAGTCCCCATTTACACGTAAAAGGACAACCTACAAAGTGGTTGTAGGTGTGAGGTGTTATTATTCTTTCTCTCTTTCTCATGTTCCTTTTAGCTCGTATGCTAAGCAAAATAATTTCATACACTTCAGAAGCTTTGTATAATATACTATGATGTATTATAATTTCTCCAGGGTTCACAAGTTTCTTGTTGGGACCAGAAAACGATCTGTTCAACTCTGATCATCTGACTGTGTATCAGGACATGACCCAGCCTCTCTCTGACTATCACATTGCCTCCTCACACAACACGTAATACTTCTCTCTCTCTCTCTTCTTTCCTGGTTGTCTGTTGTCTCCGTACCTCCTCTTTCCTTATTAAATCCATTTTGGGTACCTAAAGATGCATTGTTTCCATAATGTTAAATTTACGTATCTAACCAAGTCAACCTGTCTTCTCTCCAATCAGGTATCTGCTGCAGGACCAGCTGAAAGGACCATCGAGTATTGAGGCCTACATCAGAGCACTACAGAAAGGCTGTCGCTGTGTTGAATGTTAGTCTCTCTCACATAGGACTTTGATTAGGAAAACACCTGTTTCCATGTTGCTGATAATCTATAACATTATATTATTGCAACCAGAAAATGGGGGTCTAGGCCCTGAATGGTCCCTATATAACAATACATTTAGATAGAAAAGAGCTTGGTGATAGCTTAAGACTAGTGTACTAGTGTTTTTTACATTATAAGTATGAAACTGAATAATCTCCTTCTACCACTGTTAAAAACACAAAAGGCATGAACTCACTGTATACACTTATTGGCATACTGTATTACTTACTGGCATACATGTCTGATGATTGTAAAATGTCATGAAAGCAAAATTTCTATGTAATACACACATGAGCATGCTCAGGGGTTCTCATGGGTAAAAATGTCTATTTCTTGTTGCCGAACTTAGGAAAGTAACAACACAAAAAGTTACGGTTTAATAAAAAGAGAAAAGAATATAGAAAAATAGCAGCGTTTGTGAGTATCGAACACATGTCCCTGTGTATGTGTTACAATACCAGCTAAGACACACTCTCTATTGCATTACATAGAAGTCTTCCAAACTTATGCAAAATATGTTGTACGTACGTATGTCAAAATAGCTCAGTAGTAAGAAACTCGGTAATAAATTCACTGTGTAATACCCTCTGTAGTGGACTGCTGGGATGGTGAGGATGGAGAGCCAATCATATTCCACGGTCACACTCTCACCTCCAAGATTCTCTTCAAGGATGTTGTCGTGGCCATCAAGGAACATGCCTTTGCTACCTCACCGTATGTCATTCTACTACTCTTTTCCTCTCTTTTCTCATGCCCAACTCGTGGGGGTCCTGTCGCCTGTGCCTACTGTATCCACTAAGCCCAGGTGCACCTTGGTACAATAGTGACTCTCCCTATAACAATACTTTTCTCTCACTGGGCTTGCTTTCTCCTGTACTTTTTGTCTACCATCTTGTGAGCTTTTAGTGTCTCTCCCTTTACTGTAGATATATATTTGTCCATTATAGCAGGGTGTCCATTCTGGAGGGGTTAAGATGTATTGATTTGTAGTAAGTTATAGGACATAATTTGTCCATTATCGAGGTGCCCACTATGAGTGGTGTCCATTAGGCGAGGCTTTCTTCCCTCAATCCCTAACTATTATGATTTCTTCTTTCCTCTCTATCTCTCTACCTCTCTCTTCATTCTCATTCACCGATCATGTTCCTCTGCCTCCTCCCTCCTCCACTCAGATATCCAGTAATCCTATCGATAGAGAACCACTGTTCCATACCTCAGCAGACCAAAATGGCGGAATATTTTGAGGAAATTCTGGGAGACATGCTCTGCAAACACCCCATTCCTGAGGGAGAAACTAAATTACCTTCACCTGAGTCTCTCAAGGGAAAGATCCTGATCAAGGTCAGTGAATGAAATAACTGCTTCTTGAGCCTCTTTTACATACTCTACTGACCCTAAAGGTTTCATCGTGTTGACATAATAATTATGGCACGGTACAGTAGTATCGAATGCATTGTTTTAACTCTATACATAGCTAAGCCCACAACTGCTTACTTGTATTACCACTCCTGTAATGTGCATACTATAAATGCAGAGTTCACTGATGCACACAGTGTAATCATAAACCTATAGCCTTTACTATAGGTTGTGTGTTGTACCTAGTAGGCTAGGTCTAATGAGTAATATTATGCTACATTTATTGAGATGATGAATTTAAGTGGCCATGATGTATTTTAAGTGTCAGTGGTTTTCAGTACATTGAATACCTATTGTGACTGATTATGGCAGACATTGGGTGTATATTATACACTATAGTATATATTATACTGTGTTATTGTACTGCAGGGTAAGAAACTGAGTGCAGCACAGGAGGATGCAGATGATGGAGAGGTATCTGACGAAGACGAGGCTGCAGAAGTCGACGTCTCTTCTCTAGAGACAGAAAGAGGAGGAGCGAAAGCAGGGGAGGGAGTTGGAAAGGAAGGAGTAGGAGAGAAGGAGGAAGCAGAGGGAGAAGCTAAGACTAATGGAGAGGCAGCCACACCAGAGAACGTAAGAGTCTGCAGTTACAATAGCACATGCATACGATAGGATAGACTCGCCCTAGTGATGTTGTAAGCTGAAAAAGTGTACCACAATTAAAAAAGAAATGAAGAGAGTTTTAATGTATTGTTATTACTACATACAATTATAACTATCTGTATAGATGTTTCTACTAATAGTTGTACTGCTTTACAGAGATGAATAATTATTTTCAACATGAATATTATACAACTTCTTCCATAAGAAGTACTTAAATTTCGGTGTGCATGATAGATTGTATGCAATGTTTTTACAAACAGAATGTTATTAAAACTTATATATATATATATGTTATTGTGTGTAGGGAGAGGCAGCAGCAGAAGCAAGTACCAGTGAGCAGGAGCAGGCTCCCAAGGCTAGGAGTCACAGCTTCAGGAGAAAGAAACAACAATCACCTCCCACCTCCTCTTCTACTAAGGTAGACTATTGTATATAATCAGATTGATATTGGTTTCGGATATTGTGGAGATAATCATACCAATTCACAAGAATGATGTAATCACAGATCAAATAATAATGTACTGCCATGAAATAGGGCCGCGATGCCTTGTTAGATAGAGCCATTAACTTAGTTGGTATGCTGACATTAATATCATTACAGTAACACATCGGTGTGATTCCTTCTAGCCCAAACATCCATCCTAGCACAACATCCTTAGTTACCTAAGTTGACCGTTAACACAATATATAAATTTATACACATAATATTATTACACCTAATTGACATGTTATTATTGTCTGCTCCTCATCTTCTTCTTGATTCCTCTGCTACTGATGGTCTATAGAAGAAGAAAGTGAAGCTGTCCACCAGGCTGTCAAAGTGTATCAACTATGTCCAGTCTGTTCACTTCAAAGGATTTGATGACTGGGGAAATCATGGTACATACATACAACACAGAGATGTAACTTAAAATCTATAGTTTATAATATGACACTGGCGTGAATGTAGCGTAGAGTAAGCGCTAGTGACGCTGACGACGCTGAGAATAGAACTTTTTTCTATTCTCAGCGTCATGACGCTCATACTGGGCGTTATGAGCATTGCTATCGTAAGACTGTTCACAATTACGTTATGCTTGTAACACTACCATTAACATTGTGTATCATAAGTAATCTCTTCTTTGTATGTAAGTGGAACTTATAACAAAACACTACATAAGTCTTTTGGAGCTCTTTGCTAATCATCACTATTACCTTTTTATCTACTTAATCACACTAACAGGAGAGTTCTATCAGATGTCCTCATTTGGAGAGGCATCAGCTACTAAATACAGTTCCCGTAATAACAGTGCAGCATTCATGATGTATAACAAGAAGCAGTTGAGTAGGATATACCCAGCGGGACTTCGTGTTGACTCCAGTAACTATCATCCAGTGGACATGTGGAACAGTGGCTGTCAGATTGGTAAACACAGTACACTTGACAAATCTATTGAGAAGAGAGATGTGCTGTTTGAACCTGGCACTTGTATAAAGGAGGGTATTGTCCTTGGGAAGATGAGTGCACCATGATTGGAACCTATTCTAATTATGGCTGTGTGTCTTCTTAGGGAGGTGCTTTCATTTACACATACATAGAAGAATGTATGTAATGACACTTGGTTTTAGAATGTATAGCTGTCTTCATCTCATGGGTTGTTTGATATTGTTCAGAGAGGGTGTCTATTAGTTGTTATTGTTGGTGTTCAAGTGTTTGATCACATTTCTTGGGGTGGGAGGTGTATTTATTCTGTTCTCTTTGGTTGCTATGACTACTTCCTGTTTGATATCATAGCAGCCAAGAATGTTTTTCTTAATTAGGTTACCTTTTTATTATTAGTGTGTTCTTAAAGCTATCTAGTTTCCTCAGCCTTCTCTTACCACCTCCCACCTCACTATCTTCCTCCTCTCTTCCTCCCATTTCTGTTTCTATTTCTAATCTCCCTTCCCTACTTTTCTCTTCTCATCATTCGTGTAATATTTCTCCCATTCCATCGTGTTATTCTCACACACAACTCATATTATATAGTAGGCACCCATCACCCATGCTTACTGGGCCCTGAAGGCCCTGGCACACCTTGGTGAAATGGTGACCACAATTACCACTTTGATGTTCCACACCTCATACAAGCTAAATTTAGAGTTGGCAACCTCGTTTTTTATTCCTTATTCTTTCTCCTGTCTCTCTCTCTCTGTCTTGTCTTCCCCTCTGCCCTGCCCAACAATCTCCAGTTGCTCTGAACTACCAGACTCAGGATCTATCAATGGATCTGAATGATGGGAAGTTCCAACAGAATGGAAAGGCAGGCTATATCCTCAAACCCAGAGTACAGAGGGAAGGTTAATTGCTACACATATTGACTCTTTACTGTACATTCCCCATTATTCTCTCACACATAATAATTATTTCTCTCAGCTAAAAAAGATTCTTAGCTGCACGCAATTTAAGCCTTACTCTCTGTTACATGTTTATGGAGTTAACTATGGTATAAATTTCGTAGGTGTATATACTGTGTATGCCGGTACAGGGTTTTTCTACTTACCTTCTATCTTTATATCTTTGGCTAGTGTGCTATATTGTACAATACTTCTACACACTTATTGTTTATAGTACCGTAAAGTCGATAATGAAAGAGGTTTTTTGTTTACTTGATATTATTTTAATGGTGTGTGAGTCTGATTGTGTGTGATATTGATATAGATGTTTACTCTTTAAGATACGTATCATATTGTTGTCAACAGAGATGTCTAGGTTTGATTTCCACGACAAGGCTATGCCTGGGCTGCACCCTAAACTCTACACTATCACTGTAAGTTTCATGTGTTATCAATATTACGTGATATGGTGCCTCCTCATTCTTTGGCTATCTCACACCAGATGATTAGTGGACAAGCCCTGCCTAAGCCACCAGGAGGCAATAAGACAGGAGAAGTCATTGATCCATACATTGTCATCAATACATATGGTAGACCTGAGGACCAGCATATGTTTAAAACCAAGACCATCCAGGACAATGGTATGCTATGATGCTTTGTATGGCAGTTAACAAATGTGTGGCAAGTTACTTACTTACCTATGTATTATACAGTCTTTATCTCACCCCATTCTTTTCTGTTGTCTAGGTTTCAATAAATACATTGTATATAGCTTGCTACATAACACTGTAAATTCGGTTTTACGTGGTAATATTATATGTGAATTATGCGAGTGCACTCAATGGCGCATTGATAAGAATTTGCAAAATATTATGCTCATATTAGTAGATCAGTCACTCCTACAGTGCAGGTGTCCTGTGTTTTGCATACGTATACATTGCAATAGGTGCGGCGACTATTTATTAGTAGTACATGTGGTGTAAAATAGGAGCTTTGAGATGCCCCTTCATACTATAGAAAGCCACGCATGTCTTTTACAAAAGCATGGTGCAATTCTTATCCCACTTCACCTCTCTCTGTGGTCCAGGATTCAATCCAGTATGGAACCAGAGTTTCTCAATGGTGGTCCATGCTACTGACTACACATACATCAGATTCAAAGTGATGGACGAAGACTGGGGACCTAATGCTGATGACTTCATTGGACAATTTTCTGCCCCTCTTGAGAGCATCATGCCTGGTATGTAATTTACTATTGTGCCTCTGACAACAAAGTCTTGAAATCATGAGAGTACCCCTGTATATAATATGTACGTAGGATTGACATAAGTGCTAAGGAAGCTAATGTATCAATGCACTATAGTGTCTCATTTACTGTACAGAAATAGGATTGATTTTATTCTAGTACTGTGACATGGTGATCTTCACACCAAACAATTCTTCTCCTCTACTTTCTCTCTGACGTAGGTTATCGTCATATTCACCTGACCTGCAGTGGCAATGCTTTGGAGAATGCCTCTCTCTTTGTTCACGTCAGTATCATGGATTACATTGGAGCCACGTCCAGATTGGGCAAAACCTCATTCAAGACAAAGAGAAGCAGAGAAGTGTGTACTTATAGTATGTACATCTATCAATACAGAGTGGTAAAACTTTTAAATTTCTAAATAAGAGCCATTTTTTGTCGGCTTATTATCTTCTCAACACAATGCATGTCGTGAGCCACCTTAGTGTTGCGGAAATTACATGTAGTCAGCACCACACGCCACATATAGTGGCACACAATAATTAATGGGAGTGGCATTATGCGTAGTACATGCGCGTTGAAATGATTCCATGCTATTGCAACGGTTGAGCATGCACGTACATTGCAGCTCAAAGTGTTAAGTTGTCCTTATCTTAGATATCAAATGATAAAAACTATCAACTGGAATAAAAGGGGTGTCTTTTGTGAATTTAGTGTATCATCTTACGGGCTAAGTATTCAGAGTCTTACTCATGCTGATGAAATGTGTCCAACATACACTGGTATTGTGATACATACAGTATACATAGAGTATTGTGGACAAACAGTGAATAGTACACTGTATGTTCACGCTAAACTAAAGAAGTGCTTCCTGACAGGAAGTTTATGGGGCTTTGTATGGCTATGGAAAATTTATGAAGTTTTATGTCAGAGAAATCTTATCGACTAGAACTACATGATCATGTGCACCTTAGCTTCCTGATACCAAGTAGACTCTGTTTAGCTATGTATGTAGTACCAGTCCCTCCATCCTTTCTCACTGAGTAGATTTCTTCTACGTTGTTCCATAGCTTAAAGGTGCTACACAACACGGTGCCACCCACGCGGAAGCAATTATTTTAAAACTTGGGCCACGATTTCAATAATCGAATCTGATTGGTCGAAAATTTCTTTCAACTCTGCCCCATTTCCGTGTTCAGAACGGCAAAGGTTCTCTATGTCGTTAACTACAGTACGTGCTTACCGTGTCAAAAAGGTTTTGAGCATCCATACTAGACTGTTAAGGGATCATTCCATCCACGTCGATGGTTGCTGCGATCTTTTCCAGGCCGCCTCAAGTCCACGTGTTCACGCTCCGCGTGCGCTAATTAACGCGCACATGGTGAAATTACGCGTTGCGTGGGTGGCACCGTGTCATAGCGCCTTTAACTGAATACATTATCACTTTATTTAGCCATGTCTTGTTTAATAATAATCCTTGACTCAATCACTCACTCACTCACTTACTCACTCTCTCTCCATCTGACTAACTAAAGAAATAACTCACTCCCTCACCCTACTTTTCTTCCTTATCCTCCTCTCCTCCTCTTTATGTATTTTTTCCCTATCCTACCTTTCTCTCCCCCTCCTCCTTCCCTCTTTCCTCCTATAGTATCCAGCCAACTGTTCAGTGGGACTGCCAGCCATTGATACCATCTACCACAACAGTCAACCAAATCTCCGTAAAGTAGTTGACATGAGAGAAGACTTCACCTTTGCCTATGTCACATTCAAAGAGAGCTGTGGCCATGGACCTCAGGTTCATATTTTTAATAGAGTAATATCTCAGAAGAGAGGACACTGCTAGGGCAGCTCTTTTTAGATGCATTAAAACATATTAAAGTGTTACATAATACAAAAGAAACTATACTGTTAAAAAGAAGAAAAAATCGCATAGCAAATGGTGGTGACTGGAGGCTAAGGACCTCCTGTTCACTAGCATAGATGATTAGTCATTGCATGCACTACCCAGTGGGTGTTGTAGTAACACTGGTTATTATATATGTAACATGTATACTTGATACACATTATGTAAATGGCATGTTCACTTTGGCCCTAAAGAGATATATTACATAGTAGTATGCGAGAGGTTGAATCTTCAACTTGTCCATCAAAGCTTTACTATAGTTGGATTATACACCTTGTTGTTTTTTCTCGTTTGACACAGGCCATAGTCAGTGACTGTGTACAATTGATGGCTAGCAGAGCAAAGGTTTCTAATGTTGCAATCTCCCTGGATGTTGTAGGAGAGGTTAGTTGTCTCTTTCTCTGTATCCTTTCATTCTACACTCCATTCCTTGTTCTAGTTACAGTGACATATATAATACACATAATATTCATTTTACTTCCTCGGTATTCTCCTCCTCCTCCTCCTCCTCCTCCTCCAGCCTCTCTTGTCATGCTCGGGCCCCAATTTTCCTTCTCCACTATAAACACCCCCTCATCACACACACTCTCTCTCTCTCTCCAGACTAAGAAAACCCAAGTGTACAAGGTGGAGTACACTGGAACAGCCCCACAGACCCTGCTAGCCATGATTACATCATTCAACCAACTCAACCAGGCCATTCAGACACTACTTCTCTATGGAGAGACTCTAGCTACCGAGGTATGTATCACACGTATTTTGTCTCCCTTAGGGGAGATTGTACATAATATATTATAATGAGAATAGCATTGCCATTATCCTTACCTGCTTCCCTATTAGACCTCTTAATATTAATTCTTTCGTTTCTCAATTCAAAGAATGCTCACATTACCCAGCTGTGTATTAGGCAGGAGAGGTAATCTTGCTGTGGAACTTTGACATGTTTACAAACGTGGCTTCATGCACAAACAAGGAATTATGTTAAATTATAACATGCATTCTTATCTTGCACTCTCTCCCTCTCTCATTATTTATTCCTTCTCTCACGCCGTCTCTTTCCTTCTTCTCTTTCCTTCTTCTCTCTCAAAACAAAAAATAATGTTAACTAATAATATTATGCATTCTCCTTCTCTCCCTCTCATTCTTTATTCTACCTATTCTTTCCCTTTTCTCTCTCTTTATCCTGCTATAACAGTTGAAGAAGGCCTACAATGACTGTATGAGTCATCATGATGCTCTCAAGACCCACCTCCAGGAGACTGGAGCCAACTCTCGCAAGATCAACACCACAATGGAACGCTATGGTTACATCACCTGTACTCTGACCTTGCAGGCTGACCGCACCCTCCAGTCTCAGGAGACTGCTGAAGCTGACCTAAAATTGGTGAGATTATGTCACTATTACATCATCCAATTCGAACTGCCATATTGAGGTGTCCACTATTATTATTACTAGAGGCACCTTTAAATAACCAGTGCTGCAACAACATTTCTAGCCTTCTCTATGGCACAACATGTGCAATCTGCTCGTATATGTGTACTTTGCGCGTGGCGCACTGCGAGTAGGCACGCAAACACACGTTAGACACGCGATGTGCACTCACGCACATATTAATGTGTACATACAAATACATGCGCTGTGAATGGGACCACACCTACTACAAATATTTTGATTGCTTATTATTTAACAATTTAGAATGAAACGCAAAGCTTGTGAAAATAAAGGGAGCGCTAAATTATGGAATTTTACAATATGTCCATATTAAACAAGGTTTCACTGCATGCACTGAGATAAAGATACCTCTCTGAAAGGCATTAAAGACTATATTATACATTATAAGTATTCCTCAATAATACAGAAGAAGTAATCTAGTTTTGTCACTGCATAATCATTCTTATAACTATTAGATTGTGGAAGCAGCTCAGAGAAATGAGATAGAGATGAAGACCAAAATGTAATCCTGAGAGTCACAGAATACTATTAGCTTTATATTAACTTTATTATAAACTTAGCAAATACCTATTTTTACATGTCCTTTTTTTATCTACAACATTATACTCATGGACAAAGAATATTTTCATGTTATTGTCATAACTGTCATTAATATTATATATCATATAATTATTGTTATTCTAGCTTTGTTCTGGGAGCCGCCCTGTACATTATGCACTACTCGTGTAAGTAAAAAGTGCAGCTATATATAGTACAAGTGGAAAAATCATTTCTTCAAAATGAAAGGGGATGTAGGGATGGTTGATTCATCAAAAAGAATGGAAACAAGAAT
>JAODVQ020009259.1:0-21698 GCA_025400075.2 Phenganax stokvisi
AGCTAAGCAGACTCTCTGCGCTCTAGCGAATTCGCGTGCGGTCTGGGATCGCTTCTGCTCGCCATCAATGCACTGCATTCACCTACTAGTTTACTGACATTACTTCATGGTGTCTTGTTGTCTCACTGAGGCCCATCCATATTCCTATCCCTCCTCTTCTTTCCAACTCCTCCTCCTCCTACTGTATCTTAGGTATCAGAAGGGCCAGGTTTGGCATTCATAGTGTTCACAGAGGCCGTCATCCACATGCCCCTCTCCCCACTATGGGCTGTCCTGTTTTTCATTATGTTAATGTTACTGGGAATAGACAGTCAGTTTGCTACACTGGAGGGATTCCTCACTGTCCTCAGAGATATCAAGTTCTGTAAGAAGATGAGGAAAGAGTTGCTCGTTGGTAAGTATGACTGGACTAGAGTGAGTATGTACACATATGTATGTATACATAGCTGTATTATGAAGTTGTGGTATAAAGTGAACTGTTGTTGTGTTCTATTGTTTTAGATCAGTTTGTTTGCTAGATTGAGTACATACCTGTAAGTTGCATACATATATTTGCCCTTAATACATCTAGCTGGTGGCCTACCCATGTCTATTATCTGAACCTAATGTATTGATTATGTAGTCAGTAATATTGTATATAAGTTAGAAGCTCATACTCATACATAACATATATTAGGAATGTAGACAGAAGAAATAGAAGAGGACTCCTAGGGTACTTTGAAATTGACAGACCTGACCAATAGACAAAAAGACATCATACATAGTACATGGGGCTTATATACGTACATAAAGAGGGACTACTAGTATGCGTGAGCTAAGTATAATAGTTATAGGTCTGTTATACTAGATTACTATATCATACGTATATAAGTGTTTGATCCTTTGGACATTAATGAATTGAAAAGACATTACTATGTCCTTTGAAACATGGGAAATTGTATCACTTTTTTGTTGTTGTTACAGCCATAATGTGTGCAGTCATGTTCTTGGTGAGTATCCCATTCGTGTTGGGCAATGGAATCTACCTCTTCCAGTTATGGGACCAGTTCTCTGTCACATTTCCTCTCCTACTCATTGGGTTCTTTGAGTTTGTTGCCATCGGATGGGCAATCGGAGTCAAAAAGTAAGAATGTCTGTTTGGATAGATTGTGAGAGTAGCTCCCTGGGATCAGTCTTACTACACTCGCAAATTGTTGTGGATAATTTCCCAAAGTGGGTCGTGTAATGGTGACTAATATTCCTGAGTGGTGTTGCTTTGAAGCACCACTGGTCAGTGTAGTATAGGCAGAACCCTGTCATATGTGTATAGTCAGTGTATACTAGTGTCATCTCTGTAGACCTCTACCTAGCTGTGGTGGATGTTTTAGTGAATTGTATTGTAACAAGCTTCAAAATTTTTAACCCTCTTCCTGCTCTCTCCTCCCTCTCCTTCTCCTCCCTCTCCTTCTCCTCCCTCTCCTTCTCCTCCCTCTCCCTCTCCTCCCTCTCCTTCTCCTTCCTGTCCTTTTCCCCCTCTCCTCATCACCATCTCTCTAGTTTCTTCAACAATGTAACAATCAAGAAGATAGGACCACGTCAGATTATCTTCTGGACTGTGATGTGGAAGTTTGTCACGCCAATAGTCATGATTATCATATTCTTTGGAGCCATGATCACTGAACTTGTCAACCCACTACAATACACTACCTATAATGTTAGTACACCTCTTCTATATGTTTGTATATTACTAGGAGACATGGTCAAAGGTTGTTAGCCATTGGTCCACATTTATTTCTACTATATAGTAACTCCTACTGTAGACCAACTCCATTGCCCCTGAATGCGGATGAGTGTACAGTGGAACCTCATTAAAGTGAACAATGTAGTTAGTACGAAATACCCCTTTAGTATGAATGAACTCTGAAGTCCCTTCTATAAGCATACACTTTACTATAGCTAGTACTCTTTAAATGAAACTCCTGTTTGTGTGAAAATTTTAAGTCGGTCCCCTGGAGTTCGCTTTAATGAGATTCCACTGTACAGCATCAAGGTACTCCTGTCTTAGTTAAACTACTCATGACATTCCACATCTTCTGAGGCATGCAACTATTAGAACAAGCAAATACATAGTCTGTAATACGTAGCTGTTATACTTGCTTTCAACTCAATAATAATGCATTATCTGAGTTTAGGATATTAATGCAAACTAGAGTCATAAAGAAGACATACATAGCTCACAGTATCAACAAATTTGCTGCATTAGTTTGGGTTGAAACATTGGCACATCTTGGATTGCTTATTCTAGTGTAGTTTGACATCAACTGGAGCTGTAGTTTATCGATAAATATGGTGCTGATGCACATGGTTGTATAATGTTACATCACTGTTCTTCTCTGAACAGGGAGAGGAGGAACAGGTGGACTACCCAGGCTGGGCACAGTTTATTGGCTGTGTCATCATTCTCACCTCAGTCCTCTGTATGCCAGTCTACCTCATTGTTAGACTCATCATGTTCGAGGCTGCCCGAGAGGAGGCACTTGTCTTCATCCACCAGCAGATCAAAGATTTTGAACAGTTTTGGAGACATCTGAAGCAGTTACCGGGTCAGAGTGTTGTATTTTTCCGGAGTCTCTCTCACCGGGCAGGGTCATGGAAGAGACACAGAGATGAAGAGTATGTGGGGGAGGGAGGGGAGGATCTCTCTGTGCCCTATTCTGCAGCTAACGGGAGCCCTGTGTTAGGGTCTTATGGAGCAGACACTAATCAAGAACATTCCTCTTCAAACCACTGACAACAACAGTCATAGTACATTAATTTTTATTTGCGTATGATTATTGTCAGTATTATTGTATGTATTGTTAAAAAAATTTTTAATTCAAGAAAATATTATCTCTGTGGATGGACAGATAAATATATAGCCGGTTGGGAGTGTGTGGGTTCCATGCTCCATTATGAGGGGCACCTCTGTTGCTAAGACTTTTATATAACCATACTATATCGTGCATGATGTCCATGTGGCCAAGTCGATATTATAATCTTGTGTGATATGCTAAACTGGGTGAAAAATGATGTGAGGTGGTTAGTGGACAATCCCTCGATACAACAGGGAGCCATGAAATCGCCAGAACTATAATGTAGAACGTGATAGAAAATTTTTCCATTCGAACAAATAGCTGGATCGCTACACTGGCAATTATAGATGTTCAACTTCCTGTGTTCCTATGTTTGGGTGAACAAAGGTTAGGTGATAATGTATGTAATTAGTCAATATACACAAACCTCAATGCTATATCACACAACCACAGACCTACACAATAAAACCACATTGTCTTCCATTACAGCATGTGAATAACTATGTATAGCTGTCTCACTAGCTAGCCCTTACATCTATACAAGCTATAACACAATACTAACAGATTATGTATTGTGTTTGACAGCCTAAAATCTGTCTCTATAAAAGAGTAGTAGTTTGATTCAACCGTATCGGCTCCATCTACCTGGCTTGAAGATTACCTGGGCTATGGCTGTAAGAACTGTGTTTGGTCTATGGTTCCTGCTCTCTGCTGCTCTACACTTAACTGGTATACCAATACAGGGCTACTGAGTGAAACATTCAAGAAGGAATACTATGGCACTAACAGCTAGTGTGTCCTTTGTATAATAATAATAATATAGAAATTGTTCAATCTAAGGTGGCATGCCCTCATGCACTACTACTTGCTATTACACTATACTACCACTGAATCAAAAGCCTACAATGTTAAATGTTCACCTCACAAATGTTAGCTAAGGGGTAAAAGTTATGGAGATGTTTACAGAGGCTGGGCTCTTATTCTAGGTCTGCTCTGTTCTCTAGGTAGTAGAGAATGTGGTGATTGCAGTGGTTCCTGTCCTCAGTGTCCAAGTTGTGAGTCACTGACAAACAAGATGTCTCGCCAGCCATTCTGTGTGAGAGATTGTGAGACTTGTTCCTGTCAATGGATGATGGCAGTAGAGGGTACCAACAGAGCTGTCGACGTCACTAATCTCTGTTATGGTTAGTGTGCTCTCCACTATACAATGAGTTTAGCTAGTATTGTGTTCCATGTTCCAGGTAATGGAGCTGATGCCTCATCCCTGATAACCGGCAGCTAATAAACAATGTCATCTCTATCATTCATGTCACTCTGTGTAATAAATTTCAACCTATACCTTATGATATTGAGGTTAAAAACGTATATGCACTGTTTCGAATCCAATTACTATTGATGTTCGTGTGCCCCTTACTGTATTGAATACATGGTTTCAAAAAAAACAGTGTACAATAGAATTGTAGAGAAATTGACATTCTAACATGACATGATGGCATGTAGCTAGCTACACACTATCCAATACAGTCGGCCCTACTTAAAGCCAGTGACAGAGCTCTGCACTTCCATAACAGCTGAATGAGAAGGAAGTGGGAGCCATGTTCCTGAGAGCTTCTCCAAGCCTTTTGTTCCTCCTTGTTATTCTTTTCCACTTCTTCTCAGAGAGCCACAGCCACTCTTATCGTAAGTTAACAATAACAGTAGCTTCTCACTTTTAATGGTAAATTTAATATATAGGATCCCTATTGTCTAAGTGTCTAGCTCTAAACTATTGCAAAACTGTATAATATTGAAGATCTTCTTCTCTTTTCTACAGACTCCAAGTGTGATGCAAGACCAAAACCAATCCCACACAGACCACATCCGTGTCCCAAATCACTGTGTAACAATTCTACCTGTCCTGAACTACCTAAAGCAGACTGTATAGTGACTAGTCTCTGTGGGGAGTGCAGAGTGAGATGGATCCTCTGTCAACACAGGAACAAATGGAGAAGACGCTGCAAGGACGTCACCCAGTACTGTAAGACCACTGTAGATACACCATCCTTTACAAGAAACCATTAGCAGTTTTCTATAGACTTCTTATGGTAGCCATAGCACAGAGAGTCCTACTCTGCCTTCTTTTTATCTTTTCTCTTTCCTCTTCCTCTTTCCTCCCTAAGAACCCTATTTCCTCTCTAAGACCCTTCAATATTAATAAAAACTGCTATAGAGGGACACTATATCTATTAGCCCATTCCAGTCCTTATTACAGGATACTTTATAACAAAACTCTCTGTTAATAACTGTAGGTAAATGTGGTAAGAATGATCAACTTAATTGTGAGATTAATGCCTGTGAAGAGGCCAAGTGTCCGTCTCTACCAAAGGCACAATGCAGGACAGACTGTGAGACCTGCACTACCACGTGGTTCCTATGGCTCAGAGATGTCACTAAACACTGCTCTGACTCTGGGTAATAATAGGCTGCTTTAATATCTAACAACACCTTAGTACTATGAGGTATTGTGGAACCTCTCTACAAAGGACATATTATAGGGGCAGTAGTTTTGTTCTTTGTAAAGTGTTTATCCTTGTGATGGGAGCTTAAATAATACACTGCTCTATTGGCAAGGGGAAAGTGTGTCCATTGTAGAAAGGTTGTTCCTTAGGTACCACTGTAGTGGTAGAGTAGATTTTCCTAGTCCTACATACAATCTTAATGAGAGTTCTACCAACATTATTTGCCCATAATTATCAAACTTATTGATGGAAAATATTATTTCAATTATTTACATACAGGGCAATGGGGACTACAGAGCATAAGAAATGGAGCAGAAAGGACAACAAAGGAAAGAAAGAGAACAAACACAAGAAGAATCGAAGGAAGGAGAACGATAGATGATATTTAAGAATGAACTCAAAATTCATACGCCAGAGTGTTACAGAGATTAATACATACGTACCACAATGATTGTATGTATGTGTATTAGTGTTGTCTTGCTAGATGAGGATTGAACTGACTGTTATATCTGAAATTTAAAAATAAACTGTAATCACTGACATTAGTAAACAAAATGAACGCTCAGGATTTATACAAATAAACTTGTAAATTATAAAATGTAGGTGAGCTGGATTCCTAAAATAAACATTGTTAGGTAAAATGTTTTTTACCTTGCAGAAGGTGGTTCAACTGCTTGTGTATCACTTGCTCCACCCTGTAACCCTCTTATTAGTGCTTCAGATCTAACTTTCTCTCCCTCCTCTCGTTTCCTTCTCTCCCTTCTCAGCCTCTCCAGTTCATCTTCCTTCTTTTCTTTCTTCTTATGTTTCTTATCATCTTTTTCCTTCTTCTTCTTCTTACTTTTCTTGTGTTCACTCTTCTTGTGTTTGTGATGATGTCTGTGGTCGTCACCACTGCTAGTCCTCCCTCTCCTACTGTCACTATTACTAGATGACTGTCTGTCTAACTAGAATAAAGAGGGAGAGTTACTGCAGTTACAGCGGGAAGTAGTACAATATATACAAATTTTTAAGAAAACACCATGATGAGTAATTATTTAAACTGCAAAGTTGTGGTATATGTAGTAATCCACATGCAAGTGCACAAAGAAAAACTGTGAAATTTTGATGTCTTTTAGTTCACCTGGAAATTTCCTGCTAAAATTTTCTGCTAAAATTTCGTGCTAAAATTGATTGATTACTTAACTACTACACTACTTGACATTGAATTTCTGTCACTGTACTGCTCAACTGTCCCATTAGACTTTTCATCTACCATGTACACATATTGCATTATGAGGAATAGTTGCATAAGATCACCTGTCTTAATGATCCGGTAGTTCCATAGATAGCTCCACTAGGAGTGGCCTCCTCTTTCTCCTTCTTCTTCTTTGTCTCCAAATACCCCTTCATTTGAAGTAGAGGATCCTGCAGCTCTTTCCTGTGTTGGGCTTTGGCAGATTTCCTCCTGACCTCTATCTCCTCTGTTACCACAGCAGCAGCAGATGATGAGATGCTCTGCGATCCTTTAACATACCATGGTGTGTCTGATTCTAGAGAGTCATAACAGAATATTATTAGCATTATTATCATTGTTGTCACGAAAACATATGGTAACTGACTTTGCATAAGAAGGTTCTATATAGCAATATCAAGTTCTACCAGTTATAAGGACTAGATCAGGGAGCCCATAGAGCCAGGCCAATAAAACTCTATTCTCTTAAGGATATACTGTGCTAGTTAAGAGGCAGGGTGAATAAAACATGGCTGTATCACAATGTGCAGTAGGGATATGGATCACAAAGAGGCTATCTATCTTTGTAACATACTGTCTTTGTCTACTAGATAGTTGAGTAGTCCTATTCTCTTCTCCATTTTCTCCTGCTCCTGTTTCATTTCTTTGTCTCTCTCCACATTACCCACCTGTAGTCCTACCTGTGTGGACATTGTAGTTTAAACATCTATTACTACACATACTGCCTGTAGTGACAGAGAGGTTTCTTACCCCTTTCTGTATGTCTGTGAAAAAGTTAATGTGTCCACTGGTATCAGTTACAGAGACGTCCTCTTCTCCTTTCGTTTTCTTTCTCTCTCCTCCTCCTCCTCCTCTTCCTCCCTCCTCCTCACCTAACCCGTCCCTCTCTCTTGCCCGTTTTCTCATCGCTCCCAGTCTAGCTTCTCGCTCCTGTATAGATCATTTGGAGATTAGACCCCTTTCATTAGACCTCAATTATACAAGAAGCAATAAAGAGGCTATTACTGCGAAGAACTCACCGCCAAAGCGGCTCGAGACGCCTTCTCTTCCTCCTCAGCACGAGCTCTGGCCTCATCTCGTCTCACTCGTTGGATGTTGTCTTTATTCAAGACGTGCCAACTGTAGAATACAATGTCTCGTTTCTTAAAATTTCATGTGAGCTATTCTCTCACCTCTTCTTAGGTAAAATATTCATCTTCTTCAAGCGCTGTGAACTTAGAAAACTAAAAAACGCTGAGGTCAGCAAATTTATGGGTACAAAGGTCGCCTCTGTGACAGGTACAAAGGTCGTCCTAATTATACGTTACATGAACGAAAAAGTAATATTAGAACGGAAACGAACTCGTGGTTGTCGGGGATAAGGTGTGCGACAAAAGGCATTGTGGGAGGCTGAAGTATCTTATATCTTCATCAATCAGTGTCTTCACATACTGGTAGTGGTTTCCGAGGTACGTGTCGTGTCGAGAGAGAGGGTATTTCGCTAGGAAGACCATGGCCAAGCTACACTTTTGTCGGGTTTGGAACCTTTTCCTACTGGGGCTACTGTTCACTCCGCTCACTGGTGAGTCACTATTGGCACCTATAGCTTTTATCATAACAAGCTTACTCTTCCATGCCCAAAATGTGATCACGTGATTTCAAAGTCTTGTGAGAGTTTCTATTAAAAGGCAAGCAGTAAGCTTTTTCAAATGCTAGTGTGCTTTTCTTCGGTGAAATTCAATTTGGTTAGGTGATCTCTATAGAGAGGTTAACAATCTTTAATGCAAACACTATTAGGACGCAGAAATTTTTATAGAGTTAGTCTTATGAATATGGTGGTCGCTGTAGACTCTATGAGTTCCCAATACCGAGTTTATTACATACAGTATATATGAGGGCCAATGATGTTGTTGGCATTTGGGTTGACCCAATCTATCAGTCCTGTAGTGTATCACCAGACATTTCACCAGTTCATGACATATCACCTGGGCTATAATCCCTCTCCAGTGATTGTTAGTTCTTACCAGTCATTTGCTGAGAGTGGCATAGGTCAGGTGTGTGACTGTGTGGTCTGTTGTGATGACTACAGGCACTGGCAGAGAAGGTGTGATTGAAACCTCATTCACTCTGAGGCCCTAGGAGATTGTTACCCAGTTTCCTTATTGTTTTAGCACCAGTAATTGTGTACATACTGTTCAATTCTCACATTCAAGGGTTTGTGTATTGTATGTAAGGTTTAAAGAAACACACAACCTGCCACACTTCTTCAGGTTTTCTTGGCACCCATATTTGTTTCCGCTGCTCCTTATCTTCCTCCTCTTCCCCCTTATGCTCTTCATCCTCCTCCTCCTCCTCCTCCTCCTCCCCCCTCCACTCTCCTACCCACTTCCCCTATTCTAGGTACATTAGTAGTGAGAGCACAAGAGGATGATGAGGTGATGGGTGAGGGAGAGAGTGTGACAATGGGAGGAGGTGAGGAGGAGGAGGAGGAAGATATGCAGGTAGAAGATGAAGAAGATGACGAGCCTGTAAAGGTTCCTGACATAGTAAGTCTCTTCAAGTGTATGTAGCAGTAGGTTCAAATCTCTCCACTTCATTCTACAACGTCATTTTCCAAAATGAAGTACTGTTCATTTGAAACATGTACAGTAGTGATCTTGAAGTAGAGTTTCATCAATTGTATATTGCTAACTTAGTAGGAAGAGGTTTAGTGACTGGTTGTTAGAAGTTAATGTTTTGCAAAAGATATTATTAAAGCTTTTAACCCACTGATTACAGCTTAGATTGAGGGATACACCTCTTAATGTTACTGATTATAATATTGTGTGATGGGTTAACCATATGATGTGGTGTCTCCTCAGGTAGCAGTCAGTGATGAAGAGGAGGACGATGAGACAGCTGAAGGTGAGGAGGAAGAGGAGGAAGAAGAAGAATTTGCCCCACATCCTGACTGTCAATCCACTATCCTCTTCACCAACAGACCTACTGAAGGTGATAGGAGTGAGAGAGCCGAGTTGAGAGTCATGGAGAGTGATTCTTATTTTAACAGGATATTTTCAGTGATAATATCTGAGGTTCCTTGACCAGTTGACAAATTAGGCCACTGCTAATGTTTAATTCAATTCTAAGCTTCTGCTCTTATCTACATGCTTCCTACTAACATTCACTACTCTCTTGTCCTAAACACTTGATAATGGCTAGTGATTTCCCCTTGCCAATAAAACCTCGGATGTGTTATGATGCCTAGTGGGGTATAAGTGTTGTTGTTATTGTTGCAGAGTTTGAGGCAGGAAGTATAGTGGAGTCTGTGATAGGACTTACCAATAATAACAATGAGAAAGAGTTCATTGTCACACTAATTGAAGGGTCGTTCAGGTGAGGTAATGTGTGTTGTTAAAGTTTGCAGTACAACACTACTCATTGAATATGCACACATGAAATAGCTACGTTTGAGTACAGATGCACAAAATGTAATCTCCCACATTCATTACTGCTCAAATGTTCTTCCAGTGTAGTGTGATATTAATCCTAAGCTGGTGTAGGTGTATCTTCATCCTACTGTAGCGTACATGCCTATTATATAGTAGTATTTATAGCATATAGCTTAAAGAATAACCAGAGACAGCGATGACAGCCACTACCAAGATACTTAGCCCTGGGCCTGAACCTTTAGTTTACATACATAGTACTTGGACCAGTTTAATAGTCTAATCTTATTAGATAAGTGATGTATCCCTCATCTTCTAACCATCTAGATATCCACAGGATTTCAGCTATTTCATCCAGAATGTGAGTTCTTTTCTATCTAGTTTCTATTCCCAAATATCTTCTCATTTACTCTTATCTCCTCCTATGGTAATTCTCTGTCACCTCCTCTATATTATTTCCTCCTGATTGGCTCTCTGATGATTATAAACTGGGAATGGATGGGGAGGGGTTCGAGGTGGACCTCCCAATATTTGGGGGTCTATCAAAGACCCCTTTCCGTGTGACACAAAAACGATGCCTTATTATGAAGAGAGCCTCTCTCAGTATTTAGGACACCTATTGTACTGTAGTTCAGTGGTAGAACACTCACATGGTATGCATAGTGTCTGATTAGGATCAGCTAATGTTGGAACGTGACCTGTCCTGGATATTATTGAGTTGTTTTTTGTGCATTTACATGGACAAGTACCTTGTTTTGCTACTTCGCATTGATTTACCCGGGCCTGGGATTGACTCGTATTTATCACAACGATTTTGAAATTTATTATAACTCTTTGCTTTTATTTTCATGCAGTTCTCTGCAGTACCTTATGTAACATATGTCATGCCAGAGACTCAAGTGAGTTTTAATATTCTCTTCCATATATAGTTCATTCTTTTCGTACTCTTCTTCTCCTTCCTTGCCCCTCACTTTCCCTTCTTCATCCTTCTCCCACTCACACACTTCCCATGTTCTCCTCACTCCCATTTCTCCACTTTCAAACTCTCTCACTGCTTGTTTAAACTCTCACTCTCTATTGGTGATACCACTTGGTGAAGTATACTCTTCCTCCAAACTCTCAGGTATCATTTGTGTACAAGTTTAGGCCGAGCGAATCATTTTATGCTCGTCCATTCGGACTGACCATCAATGTTCATTACACAGATGCTGTGAGTATTTATACATGCACGCACAGTCACTACTACCAAATGGCACATTTTCTCTGTGTGTATGCAGTCCACTGTAAATTGTATATTCCTAAAATAGCGAAACATGAATGAACTATGAATATCATAAGAGGTGTAAAACTGCATACTTAACACCTTTTCATCATTCCGGCTGCTCAGTGTATAGTGTATCCTGTGAGCGGACATTGTTCTACATTCTCCTAGTTAGTTTACATGTTATGCCATTGAGTACAGTTAGGGCAATGTAGAGTTGTTACTGTGAAAGTTGATAACTCTTTCTCTTCTTTGTCAACCTCAGGAAAATAATCTTTATGTCGATGCAGTCTTCAACAATACTGTCAATATTGTTGAGGTTGAGGAGAGTTTTGATGCTGAGACGTATGTTACTTAGCTGCCTCTCACTCATCTTTTCTTTTATATACCCCAACACTTATCATCTTCCTCCTCCTCCTCCTCCATCACCACCTTCTACTCTTTCTACTTCATTAACTACTAAGTTAGTTACCTCTCGTTCTCTTTCCCTCTTCTTCATTCTAACCTATGTATACTCCTCTTTAGTTTCTTCCTTTGCTCAAATCACCTTTCTCCCTCTCCTTTCTCTCTCAACATCTTGGTGTTTTCTTATTTATTCCAGGTTCTTCATGTATCTGTTCATGGTGTCAGGGATAGTACTACTGGTCTTCATCATACACTATGTCTTATCTACTGTCAAGAGGGTATGTCATACACTATGGGTGCAGCTAATGTGATACATAGTAGCACTGTTTGGCCTAGAGTAAGCCATTAGTGGTTAAAATACCTGTATATAGTACATGTCCTAATGGTTACAATCTATTGATGAATGTATGTAACATACACATAGCATTTTTCCTTGATTGCCTCTCTATGTGGTTGTGTAACTGCCACCATTATTCCCAGCTAGGTCAAGTACATTATGTCATGTCTTGAATTCCTCTCTACATCTTTCCCCTCACAGGGAGGAAAATCAGCTCCTCGTAAGCCAGTGGAGACAGGAACACAGGATGCTGATGGAGTAGACTACCAGTGGGTCCCTGACGGTGCCCTCCCTACACCAAGTATGTCAGAATAATTGAGAGGGGTTAGAGAGAGGAGATGGGAGGGGAGGAGGAATCTCAGTGGTTGTCAGGCCAGACATTGGTCTGGCAATTACCCTCGTTCCCTTGCCTTTTGTGTGTCCCTCGTATTGCATGTGTTTTGCAATACTTATGTGTATGTATTTGGTCAGTCTGGACTGTGTAGGACAGATTCAAATGCCTAATTCAGTGTACGTAAACAGTCTAACACACTGTAGCATTATTGACTTGGCCAAATAGTATTATTTCGGGCTATTTATACCCTAGCTAGTTATAGGAAATAGTGTATTTACAATAGAGGAAGAAAGAGGAAGGGGATGAATGGTATACTAAGTGATTGTTCTATACGTGTGAATGTTTCCTACCCTATTGGTATGTTTCCTATACTAGTGCTAATGCATGGTGAATAGACGAATAGTCTGTTCGTGAATGTGGTGCTAGTTGCACATGTGTGGCTCTATAGTAGTGATAATGTAATCACTCCACACACACAGTCTAGTGTAATACAATGGTAGGGATGACCAAGATATTCTAGCATTAGAATATCCATTTAAAGAACTTGGTGTATATAAAGCCTATAGTTAACAATATGCCTAGCATCTCAAGCATAGTGCATAACTGTGAACAATCTTATAATGGAAATGTTCATGTAGCTGTAAGTGAGTGTTGTGACATTGTAATAGAAAAGAAAAAAGGCTAATCCTACATTTTATCCCTAGTTAGTGTGATCTTCTCATTTCATCTTTCTCATGTTACAGAAAAGAGTCCTAGACCATCTCCACGGCCGAGAAAAGGAGGCAAAAAATGATGACATGGAAACAGTTCTTAGTTTTGTTTTATAGAGGGAATTGGTGGTCTGTCTGTCTATAACTGGTCTATGACACATTCTATCTCTCTCATTCTCTGTATATACAATCATGCAATTCTTTCATAGTAATTATTGGACAACAAATACCATGTGTCAAAATGTGGCGATACTATTTTTCAGCATTTTGCTGGGGCTGAATTTCCCAAGCTCTGTAAGCACGAATGGTCGATAGCGTGAGCTAGATACGAATATGTTGAGGTTTCAACCCTACTCAAAGGAAGGTCTAGGGATGTCTACTAAGGGGCTAATGTATTGGGCTATGATAAGTTCTTCAGCCACGATAACTCATAAAATAAACAGGATATTATGCTCAAACATTGCATGTACAGGTGTAGTTTAATACAGAATAGAACCTTGTCACAATGAGATGATAATTATATATTCAGCAGTGCTCAGTTATGGACTGGCATGAAAAAACAGAGGGAGAAAAGTAAATTAAATAATTTCTAGAAGGATGGCGTAAAAAGGACGGAGACAAGATGGAATGGACTCCAACATGCCATTACACAAGCCCTATATTGTCACTGGCAATATTAATGTAAACTAATGTCAATAAACTGGTATGGCAATATAGGACTTATATAATGGCATGTTGGAATCCATCTCTATCTTGTCTCCATCCTTTTTACACCATCCCTATACCAGAAATAACTTAATTCAAGGAATTTTATAGTTTTTACGCTGATGGTCTCAATTAAACACAATGTTCAATGTGATACAATAAGATAACAAACTAAAATATCTGAACTCTGCAATTGTATAAATCACACACATAAATAAAACCATAAGCATCAGAAGTGATAGAGTGTGGCCCTTTAAATTCTCCATCATTACTACCCTCTCTTCCAATGATATTGACAAACTGACCTGAGGTCTTATACACTACTATAAAATTATAACCCCAATCAGACACATACACATACTTGTCAATGATATGAACACCTACTGGCCTGCTCTTTTTTTCCTTTCCTTCCTCTTCTTCAAGACGGAATTGTCGTCTAAATACTCCATTGCTATCGAGTACTTGTACTCTGTGATTGCCCCACTCAGCAACATACATGTTACCAGCAGTATCAAATTTGACATCATATGGTTTATCAAATTCACCTTTTTCTTCGCCACGTAAGCCTATGGATCGGGTATGGTTCAAGTCCAGGTCAAACACTTGAATACGATGGTTATCTGTATCGCACACATACAATTCATTCTTGTATACTGTTATTCCACGTGGGACATCGAACTCTCCATCCTTATTGCCATATTGACCAGTAACATTGATTAGTTTGCCATCGCTAGTGAACTTCTGTACCTTGTTAATACTGCTCACATAAATATTGTTTGCATTATCAGTTGCTATACCCCGTGGTTGTTCCATCTGAGCTTTTCCCTTACCTTCAGATCCAAATGCTTTTCTGGTACCGTCTAAGAAAATGCACATCACTCTATGATTATCACGTTCACTGACAATCATGTGCTTATGATTGTTGAAGGCAATGCCCCATGGTCCATTTAAATGAGTCATTGTTCCCTGTGGGTGGTCTATTTTTTGGGGTTCAGGGTACACAGTTACTCTGAAGGGGCTGCCATTGATTTTTGTGTTGTTTACTTGAACATGAAGTTTGTATTGGCCTCGAGCGACTGCTGTATATGGCACCTTATATCGGGAGGGAGACTTCATGACTATTGGTAAACTGGTTATGATAGGTTGACTGGTGGGTGTAGCTTGTTTTGTTGATCTTTGTAACCAACTCCCAATGGGTGTAAATTCAGGTTGATTGGTAGGTGTGGCTTTGGGAACAAGCTCCAGTTGGGCAGTAACATTCAGTTGTAGTGGAAGTTGATAACCATTAGAATCAGTTAGTTCGACAAGGAAATATGTTGGGTGATTGACTGTGGCTGATGTTAGACCAGGTCCACTGAGTTTTGGATTCTTTATGATATGGTTTATCAAAAGTTGTTTTTCATCCACAATTTGTTTTGAAATTCTTACTTTGGTTTCTGTTAAGTTCAACTCTTTACCATGTATCTTCATCACAGACATTTTGAGTTCATTTTGTACCTCTGTGACAACTAAATCCATTTTCATTTCAGTTTCATTATCTTCCACCTTTAATACATTCAACTGTCTCTCATTTGCTCTCAGGCTCATCATGTTTTCACTCATATTATTTTCTATCTCTGTGACAGTTACATTCATTTCCATTTCTATTTCCATCTTTAGTGCATCATTGTTATTTTGCAGTCCCATCATACTTCCATTAACCAACCCCATCATAGTACCATTCAGCTCAATGTGTAGCTCTGTGATGATCGCCTTCATTTTATTCTCTTTTCTATCAACTTCATGACTGAATAAGTAAATTTTCAACAGCACAGCAACAGTGAGTGTAGCAGTAAAGAAAAACATTCGTGTAATATATTTCTCCTGCAAAATAATACATTCTGATTATTGTTACAACTTTGTTATGTATAACAAAGCACAACTTCACCTTCTGTTTTAGTTGCTGCTGGGTTGCAAATAGCTTCCTACCTTTGGTATAAATTTGTTTTTGGGTCTCAAATAACTTCCTGTCCATGGTCTGAATTTGCTGTTGCTGTTCAGTGATTTTCTCATTTGCAAGCCTCAACTCTGCCTCTTTCTCTCTCAGCTGAGCTACCATAGATGTCAACTCTCTTCTCAAGATCTCTACATCTACCAATTTAGATATTGTACCAATATGGCCTACTGTCAATCTAGGAATACAATACCTGTAACAGGAACAGAGTTTTTCAGCTTTTGAGCCAGATCTTTATACATAGTATTGTGGGAAAAGATATCAACAAACAAGTCGTACTTCTCTTTCTTGTTCATAGCATTCTTTATTACTCCGTACACTCTCTCCATCAGCTGGCCAACTTTGCTATCTACAGTCACACCTGTAATTCCTAATATCCCTTGAGCTGTTTGCTGGTTGGCAAACCCCTTCTTTACCAGCTCATTAGAAAACCACTGGAGATTGCCGCTCCCAATTACAGATGTGATGTAGTTCATGTTCTGATCCAGAGCTGTAAGCTCAGGAACATCACCTACTCTGCCCTCTGCCATTACTGGAACTCCACAATTCTTTTAAATGCTGTACTATCACAGCTCTAACTCATAGTGCACAGTTGTGTACATATACGTGACCTTTTATTACTATCAAGTGTCCATATGAGATTTCAATCCCACGAAGAGGAGTGAAAAGGAATGCCACATATTTGGGCATTCTTAGAAATAGTATCTTACAATATGTAGTTATACATAGGGTGTACAGATAGAGAGCTTCTTAAATTCCACTGACTTTGTAAGCCATGCTCTCACTAGCTATACTCACCTAGTGTGCCAGGTACTATCTCTAGGTATCTTTATTTTATTATGGAACCCCTCTTATAATGGAGATCTTGGGACCAGGATATTTATCCCTTATATTGAGGTGTCCACTATAGATGGGTGTCCATTAAGCGGGGTTCTACTGTATACCTTCTGTCCTGGAGAGAGATGGAGATAGAGAGGATAGAATAAATCAAATAATTAGTATATATGGCAGCACCAACGTGGACATATGGTGTATTAACACACATATCATGTTACTTCAAAAGTGAATGTCCCCAATTTTAAAAATTCAAAAGCATATGGCAAGGATTTCACAACACGAAAGTTGCTCCTGATGTGTATGTGTTTGTCTCTGTCACTCAGCATGAAAATATGGTGTTGATATACTACATGGCTTTAAGACCAGCAATTGTCATTGTTCTTCTATTATCAGCAGGTGCCATAATACCAGGTAGGCAGTCATTGTTACATAAGATTATTATCTCCAATTACAATGATATAGGGGCCGTTGCTTTAAAGTTTACTGATAAGTATGAAGTTTCAGTTGTGGAGGTGATAGCACATGACGCAACATTTCAACATCCCACTATGTCTATGCCTAGTCCATCTCTTAATGTACAATGTGTTAATGATGATGGTAGCAGTGTCAATGGTACAATTACCTACTCTATTGTATATGGAGAGCCCATTCTTTTCTTGCTTAACTCCACTGGCTGTTTCTCCGTTTCTTCTGAGCATGGGTTTGACTATGAGCAGCAGACCTGGTACAATGTGAGTATCCGCTGTGTTTATGAGCCAGAAGGAGGAGGAGGAGGATCAGAAGGAAGAGGAATAGTTAACATTAGTGTCATCTCTCTCAACGAATACAAACCAACTATTTTAACAAATATATTTCCAATCACTGTACCAGAAACTACTACAGTGGGCACTGTTATTTTAACAACATCTACTGATGAGATTGAAGGAGCTCTTCGTACATATGAGGCTGAGGATAGAGATGATGGTAGTGATGGTCATATTGAATACTATATTGAAACAGACCATCCAGATTTGTTCAGTTTTGACAACAGCAGAGGAAGATTAACACTAGCAAGAGAGTTTGATGTCGATGACAACTCACTGGGTGTCATTATAGTCTCAATTATAATCACTGTGTGCAATGATAACATTGATTTGTCTTTGTGTGAGAACAAACCAGTTATCCTCTATCTGATTGCTGCTAATGATCAGGCACCTATGTTTACAGAGAATATCTATACAGTCAGTGTCAATGAATCAGCTCCAATAGAAACAGTCATTGCAGAGATTCTATGTGTTGATTTGGACATAGAACATTTGGTTCAGAACATATCATTCAGTGACAATACTCCAGACACCATTAGAGCTGCGTTTGGTGTGAATTATAATGACACAACAAGCTCAGCTACCATATACCTCAGAAAACAATTAGACTATGAGACCACTGTCTTTTTCAACTTCACTTTGAACTGTTCTGACGGATTGCACTCTGACATCTCACAAGTCATTGTAAATATACTCCCAGAAAATGACAATCTTCCTAGCTTTGAACATGATCTCTATAGTTTTTCTATCAGCAGGACCACCTCATCACCTGGTGACATGGTTGGAGGAGTGAGAGTAAGAGATGCTGACATACTCACTGGATCTACCATAACCTATTCTCTAGAAGATTTGAGTTTGAAATTCAGTATACACCAGGACAGTGGAGAGATAACTCTCAGGGAATCCATCAGTATAGAGGATGGCTACATGTTTTATTTCCAAGTTGTAGCCAGCGACGGGGAGAATGAGGCAAAGAGTCAAGTTAGAGTCCATGTGAGAGGACTGCTTTCTTTGCTTGAGGGGGTGTACATAGGGATTGCTGCCCTGATAGTGGTACTGGTGATGTTAGTTTGCCTGCTTGTCACCTGTTGCTTCATCAGGAGTGCCTGCATAAAGACCAAGGCTCAGGGAAAGTAAGCCTATGCCCACATTCATCTATGTAGGTCCACATCAATAGAGTATCTGATTTTGGGTTTTCTTTCAGGCAGCAACAACCCTTGTCTCACACACCAACTATTCATGACACACAGAGTGACACTAAGGCTGTCCCAACAACAACCAGTACAGCAGCTCACAAAGAGAGATTTATTCCTACCACTAATAGTAATACAGCCTATGGTTTGCCTGACAGTTACACTGCTCAATATCAAGATACTAATTTTGGTGACAAGCAATTGTTGTCTTCTGCTGGATCAAACATGGAGGAATACTCTGACTACCACAAGCCATTCCAACACCCTGCATCTCAACCACCACCTCCTCCTCCTCTTGCAGTGCCACCACCACCTCCACCACCTCTTCCAGCCTATGCCTATAAATGCTAATGCAGTAACTTCTGCATGCTGGCAATTGGCTATTAATTCCCTTTAACATAACATACATTTGGAAAATGTAGTTGTCATGAGTGTAGTTGAGTTGTGTTTCTTTGCTTTGCCTTTCTTCCTCTTTCTGTTACATACATAATTCACACAGTTATTTGTGTAAGTTAGCAAACTAACAAACTTCTGTTGATAAACTACTACATTTTCTTATATTATTTGTATTCTGTTTTGATGGATTTGACACAAACAGAATTGTGACAATTATTGCAGAAGTGCAACAATGTCGATGCCAAAAATCAAGTTAGAAAACATTGAATCGTGTTTGGATAAGAGACGTAGTGTTCATTCATTGCCTTCATCTTTCTTTCTAAAGAGGTTTTAAGTGACCCTATACAATCACAGGGTGTGTATGCTTTCTGTAGTCAAAATTACATGTAAATACAGGGCCCAGAAGTAGTACATGCTTGTGGGAAATACGTGCTTGTGCTAACATGCGATGGATCCTTAAGCTAGCATATTCAGAGAGGCCCATCATGATCCCCGATTCTGAGTATGTTGATAGGTATTAAAGAGAGAACCCAACTTGAAAACATGATTACAACAGCTAAACACAAACCTACAGCAGCATTCTCACATTATTATAACTCTTGCTGTCCATAATGCGATGCAAAACAGTATCATGCATATACATGTATTTAAAACAAAATTATAATAATTATTATAGGATAAGGTCAGCATACAAACTAAGAGGTTCTATCATTATTCTAAAAATCAAAACCACACTGGTATATCACAAATGACATTAAATGGATTATAAAGTCAGAAAAAGACTATAATTATCATAACCACTCTCTACTGGGCGTGGAGTAGGAGAGTGAGGGAGGTGAAGAGGAGGAGAGAGAGGAGGAGGAGGTGGGAGGAGACTGTAGTTATGGAGCTACAGGATGCTGGAACTTGTTCTTTTTCGTTGTTTTCCTTCATAAAATCATCGACAGAGTCCGTTACTCTAATCCTCCAGCCCAGGTTTCTGTGGGTATAACACTAGGGAGACAGAGGAGAGGAGAGACAGAGGAGAGGGAGAGACAGAGGAGAGGGAGAGAGACAGAGGAAGAGGGAGAGAGACAGAGGAAGAGGGAGAGATACAGAGGAGAGGAGAGAGACAGAGGAAGAGGGAGAGAGACACAGGAAGAGGGAGAGAGACAGAGGAGAGGAGAGAGACAGAGGAGAGGAGAGAGACAGAGGAAGAGGGAGAGAGACAGAGGAGAGGAGTGAGACAGAGGAGAGGAGAGAGACAGAGGAAGAGGGAGAGACAGAGGAGAGGGAGAGAGACAATGATTATGGTACTTCAAGTGGTAACTGCGGTCATCATTGCACTATGGTATGCCTGGGCTCCGCGTGGCCTGTGGGCACAGGTGAAGGGACTGCCGTAAGTTGGACTTGATAACGGGGAGAAGAGTGGCTCAGAAAGGATTTGAGAGACACTAATTACATGAAAATAATTATTGCTCTGGATGCAATTGCGCTTATCCTGTGTTGATGTTTGTCATTACGCTCAGCAGAAACCAGTATCCAAGACTCATAGGGGGCGTTGCACAGGACGATTCATTAGAATATATAACATCAGGGGTTCCACTAATAATATACCCTAAAAATAGTGTACCTACCTGATAGTAGACAAGAGCAGGAGTGTCTCCATTAGGAGTCCAAGTGACGACATTGTCTCTTGCGGTAGACCCACAGTCAGATGATGGTTCGGTCAGAGCATCTTGGTACTGACAGAGAGTAGAACCACAGTTACCCAGGATGGAGTCCGCATTCATATTACTATCCAGAAAACACTGAGGACCAACTGTATGGATATACAGTTTAGAGGAGATTATAGGTAGTGAAGTACAACAGGCATTGTACATACATAGGAGATTGGAAATGAGAATGTAATACAAAAATAGCTGATAATAAGATATATGGGGGTGGTGAAGTAAAACTAAATATTATAAATGAAAGATAATGGGCACCAGGCATGTGTATGCCTACCTCCAACTGGTGTCTCTTCAGTTCCAACATTGTTCACACCAGCAAATATTCTCTCGCCCTGAATATGTACACAATTCACTCACATACAGATAATTGTATACACATACATACGTATAAACTAGACAACTACACATACATACATAGTTGTTAAAGACAATGGTGGAATGTTACTTCAGAAGAAATTTCATAATTTGTATCAGTCACAGAAACTAGATAAACTATACCTTGTACATGCTCATAAGTACAGATGTATGTATGTTCTAACATTAATGTCATTTACAGTGGAACCTACATACAAACAAGGACTAGGTGCCGTGTCCTTTGTACAGAGAATGTCCCTATCTTGAAGGTCAAAATACTAATACCCAAACTAGCAGCAGTGGCCCTAGTTGTCAATATCTCTGAGGGGTCGTTCCACTATTAATGTTTCCAAGAGAATAGTCTCTGACATAATACCCCTAGGACTCTTATATACCTGGCGATCCTCTTCGGCCTTATCAGCTCTGCCTCCCTCAATTGAATCAGTGATGTAGAAAGGATGGTAGTTGGTGTTATCATTTACATTGTCTCCTCCATAGACTATGAATGTATAGGTTCGGCCTCTCTGGACCACCAGTTCTGGTATGAGAGTACCGTTGATGTACCATGAGATACCCCATCCTGGTAAACCTGTACATTGAAGTAGATATATAGAGCAAGATAAGTTTAGAACATGGAGTGAGAGAGAGAGAGAGAGAGAGAGAGAGAGAGAGAGAGAGAGAGAGAGAG
>JAODVQ020009362.1:0-21691 GCA_025400075.2 Phenganax stokvisi
GTAAGTTGAAGTGTCAGGGTGGTAAGACTGACACTTCTGGTTCTCTCCCTTTAACTTTAAATTCCGCCCACTCTGTTGGGTGTGTGGCCGATGGCAGTATTGCTATGGCATGATTGATAATATAATTTCTGCAGATGAGGTTGCTATTGGGAATGAGGTTCAATCTCTCTTTGGGACGTCATCTGACGACTCTACCCCCTGTACGTCTTCGCAGTCAGTGAACTTAGCAGAGCAAGCTGGGCAGCTATGCAACAGAGTTGTTGGTTTAGCTCTTTTTCTGAGAGGGCGCAGTTTCAGAAGACGCAATGTGGCACTGCCAAGCACTCAGGCGCCTATAGTGATAAAATATGTTCGCAATCTCGTTATGATAGATTTCCAGGGACAAGAAGACTATCAAGAGTGTAGTCTCTTCGAGTATCAAAAGATATTTGATGGTCTCATCAGAATAGCTTCCAATAATTCTGCAAGTACAATTTGAGAAGAAATTGTTTGGTTAGTGCATTTGAAGGAAGTCCCAACACATCATCTGGAGTTACTTACTACCCAATCATTTAGTTTTGTAAAGGTATATAGCTAACTGCTGCATTGTTTATGTACACTTAAAGTTTTTATATTTTAATATGGAGAGTTATGTATTTTGTGCTTTTCATTTTAGGTTGCAAATCGCAAGGTAAGATCTGTTGATGGTGACATTCCATGTAATGGGAAGGGATACCTTGTATATATAAGAGTGGCTGCATATATGTGCGTTAGAATGATCAATTCTTGTAGGTAAAGCGAGTTAAGTTTTAATCATAATTTAGTTGTGATTTTTGGGTACAGATTACTGTAGGCTGTCCAGCACAACACAGGGAGAGTGAATTACAATGTATGTGCTGTTAACTGAAATGCTGATACATAACCAAACCACACCCACTATATGTAGGAAGGGTCTGATGACATTTCTTGGTCAGCTTTTTTGTGACTCCAATGTGAGCTCCCCATAAAATCAATGTTTTCCACAACACCATGCCTACTTCAAGAAATCTGCTCCACTGACTACACTTTCTGTCATAGTTATGCACAACCTGTTTATATGCAGTACTTTACCAGATATAAGGAACGCTATGCCTCATGCTCTATTAGCCTCTATACGCATTTCAAGTTCCCTTTATCCGGAGAGCGCTCTGTATTGTAATTTTACAGTACATTGACATTGATGACCACTTTGTCAAGGGTGAGACCTTGAGATGGTGACAGCCCACGCTAGCTTGAGAGGTAGTTGGAGACGTCAGCACTGGCCTCCTCCTGATGAAGACCAGGATCGATGAAGAGGAGTGATGGGCACTGTGCCATCAGAGGAGGTTGGTCCAGAGTAGGTGTCAAAGCGAACCATGACAGCGATGGGGAGATCATGCGGTCCTCCAGTTCTGTAGCATATGGCCTCTACTGTTCCCATTGCTCCATTGACGAGGCCCACATCAACCCAGAGATTGCTAGTGAGCATGATATGGGCTGACTTGGCCAGACATACAACTGCCTCTAGTCCTCTTGCATCATCAGCTGAGGCTTTGGCTGCATTAGATCCAGTGTGGACAGCCTTGATGGTGGCGATTGGCTAGCCGCTGGCCTGAAGTTTAGCCACATCGTGTTCCACTACAGCTTCAACAGTAGGTGTGAGATGGAGGGCAGTGGAGAATGGAGTGGTGTCTTGTACTTTGGTTGGAGTACCAGTCTTGAGATACTGCCAGTCTGCAACAGTGACTTCAGCATTTCTCAATCTGAGGAGAACATCTCTGAACTTGACTTGCTCTGTAACGCATGACTTGGTCCAGGACCATAGCCTTTAAAGGTCTGGTAGCCTGTTCTCCCCTGGTCAGAGAGATCTTAGTGAGACTCAGTGGTATAGAGAGGGAGGTCCATGACTGGTGGAAGCAGGCCGAAATCTCCAAAGACAAGACAGGAGCAGCCTCCAAAGACTTCCTGGGAGTCATGTGGGAAGGCTTGATGAAGACGTCTGTCTACTTGTCCGAATATCTTCCTTCCCAATTGGTATCGTTCAATAGCTCGTTACATTAGCTACGCGATGACGCCAACGCTGCGTGCATAGCGTGGTCATAGGCGGAGTTATAAGCGTTAGCGTCTGTCACCTAGAGACCGCGCGAAATTGAGAATTACGCAATGAAATTTTCTTGCATGGGGACATAATTTCTCCGTATACTAATCACGCGAAGTAATTGCGTCATTCCCTAAGACGGCAGAAGGGCAGCAGGAGCATGTAGCTTGGTTTGAGGAACTTCTTTTTAGCCTACGAGGGTTCACAAGGCATAGTAGATCACAAAGAATGTTAATTTGAGACGTTTCTAATGCTCCTACCGCCAGCCGTTCGAAGGTAATCGTGTACATTACGCAATGCAGCCGCTTCTAGATGCCACCTAGAAATAAACCTCGCGTCTTTATGAGGCTGCTGTGAATGCTAGGAACGTCAGATAGACTTCGCTCTTGGACAAAACGATAGGGCAAAGACTGTAGTTTTTCACTGTGCAGTCATCTAAATTTCGCCCGCGGATATGAACACTTGTATATAAATGCGCGTACTGTAAATTTTAATTTTGTACGAAATTCCCCCTTTTCCCAGAGCGGGTCACATATAATGGGCACATGCGTGTACCTTGTAACATACGTGCTCTGGTCTATATACATGCAAATGCACACGCACACTGTACCGCGTGAGTCGTGGGGACGTAGCCACGACCTACCTAAAAATAGCTGACAGTTGCATACTATGGGGCTAGCATGCCGATCTCCGCAGTGGAGCGTTTTCATCGAATTCCATCCATTTTATTCTGAAGACGTTTACCAGTACTACCAGCTGATCCCCAGGATCAGTTCCTTGCAAAGTAGTTCTTCTGCAACTATGTCCTCTCAAGCTAGACTTCACTCCGGCTAGGTCCCCACCCCATGCTAGTTAGGCTAGTCACCATCTTGGCACCATCAGTACTTTCAACATTGCTCAACTCCAGTGGTATATTGTCACCTCTCTCTTCTTCACCTCTTAGGCTGATCTGAGTAACAGCTTTCTCTTGTCCCACAGTTTCCTGTGGGATATTTAAGAAATCAAGATATTCCGTATTTTTGAATTTCTAAATACTATACTTTGAATGCTAGAAATTAGGTTATTCCATATTTTTGGAATTTAGAAATTTAGGAAATTGGAATCAGTTTTTTTGGAAAATAGAATTACAATAGAGTAGTAAACTGTCAACGGAAGTTATGGAAGAGGAAGGAATCAGTTATTTTTTGGAAAATATAATTACAATAGAGTAGTAAACTGTAGACAATACACTCTTAAAGTAACATCACTTTGTGTATGTCTAAATTGTGGTAGAGGTAGCAACTATGTCTATCCACACTCAATGTGTTCTCCTGATGAGTAATGTCTGAGGAGGACATAAGAGAGTATAAGAGTATCCGCTAGTACTGTCGAGTACTTAAAAAGGAACAACTTTTTGTGTCCCAACTTAATAGAGATCACATATTAAACTTTCTGGAATGGACCCCTGACAAATATCCTGGTCCCAATAGATAGGAACCCACCTGAGTCTGTACAACAATCTTTGTAAAGTTGCAAGGGAAAGCAACCTCACCCCACCCACTCCTTCCCTTTATCTGCATCCTCTTAGCCCACACCTGCAGAGGTAAATGCTCCAGAACATTAGAAATGAAAGGTGTGGCAGAATTTTCTACATTGGTAATATACGGCCTTGTCAGGTACACTTCCATTACACTTAGTGTTCAATGCTTTGCCAGCTGAAAGGCACAAATAACTGTAACATGGCTAGACTCATTGGGTGTGTCTGCCAGGTAGTGTTTTTTCAGGTGCACTTTCTTTAGTCAGCTGAAGATATTCACTCCACTGGGGAGTCATATAATAATATCCTCCTTTAAGGAGTTAGAACCAGACTGGTGTCTGTAAATAGATGACAGTAATGGGTGCTGTTAATCCAACACTACTGTCAGGTGTTAGCTAAACAGACTGGCAGTCATACACCACAACTTGTCTATCTCATTTAAAATATTAATATTGAATGGGAAACCACCTCAGTCAGCAAGGACCCACCACTATTTCCCCATTAAATTCAGAGGCTCTTGTTGTCACTGCCCCTGATATACATGTATTACACATTGACCTGTTATAGTAGCGATCCCTCAGCTCTGTAGTCTATTGAGGGAGTATCTCTGCTTGTCCTCCACAGTGCACAGATATCTTGTAGACCACCAGGTAGCATCTCTGGTTATACCTGTGGTGGCTAAAACCTCTAGTAGATGAGAATGTACCTCATTTTTATTTCTTTTAATATTGAAAGGGGAACCACCACAGTCAGCAAGGACCCACCCACTATTTCCCCATTAGATTCAGAGGCTCTTGTTGTCACTACCCTTGATATACAGGTATTACACATTAAAGGCAGTGAGATACATTCCATATAGTGACCTGACTCTAGACAGGGCTACATATGCCATTCCATCACTGAATACCTCTGCAGATATATCTACAATAGCACAGTCTAGTGACAAACTGTGGCACTTGTTTATGGTCACCCCATACGCTAGAACGAGAGAGAACTGTTTGCGGTACACATAAAAATTCTTCATCACAAGAAATCTGCTCTCAATCTTTTCAATTGTGGAGGGAGCAGGCATATTGTCAAAATGGACAGTAACGTACTGTGGTGCAATAGATATAACAGTGCCAATAGCACCATTAACTAGACCAGCCTTGATGTCTATGTTACGACATAACATGACACGCGCACCTACTGTTAGTGAGAGTTTGGCTTCAAGGCCAGCAGTATGATTGCAATCTGTATTTAGTTTTTCTAGACGCTCGATAACCTTCTCTGTCGTCTTTCTATTACCTGCACTCTCATCTAACTCATCAGTGCAGTAGATTTCGTGTATTTTTGAGGCATTTTTGGGAGCATTTCAGAGTTGAGTTCTTCATCGCATGATTTCCGCTTGGGGAATAAGCGCACAGGTGACTTCCCAGACTCTTGTATCTCTGAGAACTTGTCTGAGATGGGTACCTGTATCACTCTTTCTCTCAACACATGCACAGTTTCCTGTGTTGGACACCCACGTCTCACACAGTCCAACATAGAGAAAAACTGTGGGTCACTCTTTTGTCTCTCATTGATAGTCAAACACCACACAATCACGCCAAATGTTTATGGTTGCAGCACACCCAAGGTGGGATAGAATGGACCTTGTGGATACCTTCACAAGGATAGGGTTACCATGGACTGGAGGAAGTTATAGAAGGTCTCCTACAAAGAGGATGTTCCTAGATCCAAACCAGTTGTTACTACCAAACAACTCCTCCAGTCTCAAATGAACACAGGCCAGGTTTATACTGAACACCATAGATATTTCATCAAAGATACACAGTTTCACATCAGAGAGAGCTGCTCTCATAATATTTTGGGAAGGTTTATTGAGGGACCAGTAGGTAGTGGCTTTACTAGAATGTTCTACAGGTAGTTGGAACACCACCAACATTGAATGCAGCAAGGCCAGTTGGAGCAGCAATACCACAGAGAAGATTACTAATCCACAGACTATCAACTAGGGACTTAATAGCTTCAATAAGGAATGATTTCCCAGTCCCACCCACACCACTCACAAACAATCTTATGAAGGGAACTCACAAGAACACTCTTGCGAGATGTGGCGCAACATTCAATTTCCTTAAAACTCTTTATGGCCCGACTTATTGTGTAATTTTGACTTTTAATTTTTACTCCCTATTACTAGGTGCTTCAAGTGGCTTGGACAGTAGAGCGATAGAGTTCAGAACATAACCACCCGACTTTGAATCTAGGTAGGAAGCCACTTGCTCAACTGTTTTTTTCACTCTGTTTTACTGTTCGTAACGTTACGTCACAGGCCACTCGAGTGGCTATGGGCCCCAAATAACAATGAGTCAATTTTTGGCTATGTGCAAAAACCGATAAGATGGCTGTCATATCGCCCAGGTAAGAGTTTTGAAGTTTTCTTAGTGCTAACCTGAGATACATGTTCAAAGATGAGAGTTGGAGTAACGTAAACTTTGATGAATAGGTGGTTCTAAATAAGAAGGAAATGGATCATATCTTAGAAGGAAAGGTTTGTATTGTAATTTAAACTTTCACATTCACAGCTATGATTACTAGATAAGGTCCTGGCGTCATGACACATTTAAATATGGTTCTCCAAGACAGCGAGGTTTGTAGTTATATGTAAGCTGTAGATTTAAATTGCAATTTCCTAAGCTAAACTGAAGTATCAAATTTGGATGAGAACATTGTCTAAATGGGCCAAAACGGGTATTGCTGAGAAAGAAGTTTCTATGTATGTTAAGAAAGACATGAAGGTGATTTTAAAATACCACCATAACATTATTTTGATGACCAACTACTGTTCAGATGTTTAGCTATGTGTATAATGTGTTGGTCCCCGAAGTTGTCATCCGCTTATTGATGCAATCACGCTCTCTCAGTTACTACGATGTGAGGGAATATTACTTTACTCCCTAATTTACCTTTTTTCCCTGAACTTCTGATTCTTAGTCCAAGTAAGCCAATGCGCATGCGTATATTCTATTTATAGCACACCTTGTGTAAATGGACCAGTCTTATGCTGCCATAGAATTTCTTAGATTGTCAAAACAAATGACCCCTAAGGTGCAAGAGTTAGTTAAGGAATTAAGAGCAGATGAGCGTGAGACCTGTGTACATTATCGAGTATTGCAATTTTTGTTTTGGCCATGTAGATCATCTTGCTCTATTCAAACCATCAGCTGGCTCATTAATATCTGATGAGGATATTACGGATAGAGATGGGAGGGAAGTGCAATGGTCTTTGGGTGGCTACCTGAATAGAGCCAGGAAAAGTGCCGACAAGATTTTAATTGGAGTGGGTGTCTCTCAAAAGCTACAAGTAATATACACAACCTATGTTAGCTATACATTGCTATAAAATTATTTTTAGACAAAAACAACATCAACAAGAAGGCAAGCAGTGGCACACTCATCTTCAAGCAGGATGATATCTAAGCCAGTACTAACTGAGACTGGTATGTTACTGTTAAAATACTTACCTGGATATATTATAGTTATTGTTTTGTTTAATATGTTATAATAGCAATACAGTTTACGTTTGAAGAATTAAAAAATGCAACTAGGTCTTTCTCACACAAGCTCAGTGAGGGTGCATTTGGAACTGTGTATTTATGTCACAACATCAGAAACTCAGCTACCAATGTGGCTGTAAAGATGCTCAATGAGGTAAATTCAGAACTGTGATGCAAATATAATGACTTTCATTCGACAGGCTAGCGAAAGGGCGGTACAGGAAAAGATAGCACAGTTAAACGCAGAAGTTACAGCTCTAACCTAGTATGACAAGAAATGAAATCTGTTTTATTAATTACCTCAATAGGTACCGTCATCCAAACTTGTATATCTAATGGGGTTTCATCAGCACACGGATAAAATTGCACTTGTTTATGAATACCTTGAAGAGGGAAACCTGTACGATCATTTACATGATGTGAGTCTTATTCCATTATACATTCTAATTATGTGCTTTGTGGCTGGGTTCTATAATAGATAAAGGACAGCTTATCACCAGTGGTTGGACATACTTCACGGAACGTGCAGAGCCCTGACATATCTCCATAGTGGGGACCCACCACTTGTCCACCAGGATATAAAGTCGTATGTTAAGTGAAAGTATGTCATTTCTCATTATTACAATTACTTTCCATAGCATGAACATATATACTGTTGGATGCTAACCTCATACCTAAACTATCTGATTTTGGGTTTGCACTGAGCATGCCGCAAAGTCAATCAGGAAGGACTTTGATAACAGCTCCTTTAATAGCACGTACCGATGGATACTTTGCACCTGAATTGATTGGACAAAAGATCAGCCCAAATAGTGATGTCTATAGCTTAAGAATTGTAAGGATACCATACCTTTCAGTTCTCTGACTTTGTCTTTCAGGTGGTGCTAGAGACATTTACCGGACTAAACATATGACCGTAAAAGAGAAGACCCAGAGCTGGTTATAATTCCACAGGCACATAGCAATTATATTTATCACTGATATAGGCACTCCACTGTCAAGATGCAATTGATGATGGCAAGAGTGCCACCATAAAAGAGTATTCCGATGTCCGGGTTCCACCACCTAAGATTTTAGTTCTAACTCTCTTTCATATTGTTGCAAAAAAGCCACCAAACGGCACAGTATTCGAGCAACGTCAGCTGAGGTATATAAAATGAACAAACAGATGATTCATTGATATCAGTCTTTCATTTTACATTACAGTTATAGGACCTATTTTAACAGTATAAGAGTTAACTTGCTGATATGCAAGAGTTTTCAGTTAGCTAGAGATACATATTGCCTATCATGAACAGTACACATCCTTCCATGTCTCGTGTGAGATATGTGAATGACCAAATCCAAAATGATCATGTAGCAAATCTTCAGCAATGTGTCCAAAGGACGAACTATAGAAAGGGGGTCGTAACTGTGACTCTTCAATCATAGCCTGTTCCCATAGTTCAGCATCCATTTCCTTAATGCACTCCTGTCCACCTATTATTATTATAGAAGCAGTATGAGGGCCAATAATGTTTTATTATACGGCCCAACATATAGCTCAGGTAGATCATACATATCATCTGGATAGCTACTAGGACAATCAGCTCGACTAGGACGAATTCTGTGAGTATTCCAGTGGGTCATAAAAACTGAGTAGGTCTTTTAGGAGCAAAGTAGCACCAGTGAAAGCAAGACATTTCTTACAAAAACACAATAATAATCACATAGCTCTTATAAATGTAAGCTAAATTACTTGTGAAAGAGAGAGCCATCAAACAATCCATCTGCTCCAAGCTCCTGTTTATATTTATATAGAGAATTAACAACTTTGTATAATATAGTAAAGCAATGACTAGCCAGCTACCTTCAATTGTTCAATCCACCAATTGGTTTTGGATATTTATAGCTGTGACCAGAAGGATTCAATCCTCTGTATAATTGCTTGTGTACATATAGCCAACAAATCATTGCTATATAGCTACAATGTTTGATTTAGATGGACCATACAAAAAACTCTTTCCTCGGAAATTTGAATCACCATGGTAGGTACGAAATGCTATCTGTGCTGTAGCAAGTGACCTTTTCTCTGTTCCATAGTAGGGGTGAGGCGATTATGCCGGCATCATTTCTGGAATAATTGGACCGCATGCGCACTGAGCATAAATGTGGAATAATTGGAAGATTTACGGGAATAACGGAACTATACAACGTGTTGTTTTGCCATGGCAGAGCAAACACCCTGCAGCAGCAAAACTCTGCTGGAAAGCTGTGGCACTACTCCTAGTGACTCTGTTCCCATGTCTGGTGATAAATACGAGACGGAAACTGATACTGAGAGCATGGAAAACGGGATGGTTGTGAGCCTACTGGTCGGCTGAAGTCACCGCCCCTGCTGACATAACAAGCTAAGGAAGATAAAGCGCAATGACCCTCCACAGGGAAAAAGACGGTGTAAAGGTGCTCTTTTATCTGACCCAAAAGGAGTGACGCCCCAGCAGCATGTAAGGGAGTTCACAAATGAATCACTTATCACGTCTCAGGGTCATTTATTTTGTACTGCGTGCCGCAAACGCTTGAGCATGAAATGCAGTATAATAAAGAATCATGTCCAGTCTACCAAGCATAAAAAGAGCCAGCAGAGATTGAAAAATAAGGAAACAAGACATAGCGGAGAGTCTTCGAAAGTACAATGATGTTGTACATTCAAGGGGGAGAAAGCCTGCCTGAAGAGCAACAAGTCTATTGTATTAAAGTTGTTAGTACATTTCTCAAGGCTAGGGTTCCACTCACTAAAATGGACTCATTTCGAGACCATCTAGAAGAAAATGCCTATCGATTAGCTAATAGAGGCAACATGCAAGATTACGTTCCCTTCATACTAAAGCATGAGGAGGCGTGTATAAGGTCTGAAATCAATGGGCAGAACCTGTCTATAATATTTGGTGGTACTTCACGTCTGGGAGAGGCCCTAGCTGTTATGTTTTGTTTTATTGATAGCAACTGGAAGGTGCAGCAGCGACTGGTTAGAATTGCAAATGCTATCTAAATTACTATCTGGTGAAGAAATAGCAAGGGAACTTATTACGGTGCTTTCTGTTAACTACAGCATTCGTCCAGATCATCTTCTAGCAGCCATGATAGATAGGGCCTCAACCAACAACGTTGCGATGCACAATCTCAAGATAGTGTATCCACTGGTTGCAGACATAGGGTGCTTCTCACATACTATAGACCATGTTGGAAGCCATTTCAGTACACCTATCATTTCGTGGTGGATTGGCCTTTTCTCACACAGTCCTAAACACGTCTTTTGTGGAAGTGTCGGACAGGGCGGAGTATGTCTCGATACAGCCCAACTAGATGGTGGAGCAAGTGGGAGGTCATCAAACAAGTAATGCTCTATTTTGGGGACATCTAGCCTTTCCTAGAGAATGATGACATAGGTGCTGCTCTTAGACCGAAGCTACTCACGTGCCTCCAGACCCCTCAAACTAACTCTAAACTTCGAATTGAAATTGCAGCCACTGTGAATTGGAGGGAGCCTTTTGTAAAGGCATGTTATGATCTTGAGGGGGACGGCCCTATAGCATTACAATGCTATGAGAAAGTGGATCAGGTTCTCGCTTCCATATATACTGAGAATATTCCTAATGTGAGAGCTATTGCGGAAAGGTTGACCAGAAAACCTCCCTCCCATCCACATCATGAACAGTGGGTAACGTATGCGAGAAACTGTGTGAGACGGAATAAAATACTTCAAACATCAGTTGGACACTAACATAAAGACCTCACTACAGATATTCAAGTGTTGTCGACTGTTTTCCCCACAAAAAAATTTGCGAAATGAATACTACCTCACTCTCCGTCAACGAGTCCCTGACATGTATACCTTCCATTGATGCCAATGAGCGGCAAAATCTCTTAAAGGAACTGTCCACATACCTTTCTGAAGCTGCAGATATTGATAGAAACTTTGACCAACTACACTGGTGGAAACTTCACACTACTACTCTACCCCATTGGTCTACAGCTGCAAAGAAAGTAATTCTCTTACAACCGTCCTCTGCTGCAGCCGAAAGAGTGTTTTCCCTCCTTAGAGGGTCATTTGGAGAACAGAAATAAACGGCCCTACAGGACTACATTGAGGCATCAATTATGCTGCAATACAATAAGCGATAAAACTACCATTATTATATCCTTTTTATGAGGTCATCATAGATAAATTATACATGTATTAATGAAGAAATATTGTAGGAATAATGTGTTTTTTCCACGGCATAATTGGTAAATTCAATAACACTGTGGAATAGAATATTTGGTAAATTTTTGAGCATAATAGCCTTACCCCTATTCCATAGTCACATCTTAGTAATGCAGGACATCCTATATTGTACATTTATAAATATATATAGATAATGGATAATAACCATACACTTGCCTCCAACTTTTCTAACACAAGTCAAGTAATGGTGAACAATTACTCTGGGGTTACTGTTTGTTTTGCCAACCTTTAACCATAAAAGCTTCCGTGAAAACCTGGATAGGTAGAAAGTGCAATTATTTTCAACTATGACATAATGTATACCCATCAATACACCCATGCACAGTCAAACCAAAAGGTGACAATTTGTCATAGCTGTCAACGTGCCAGATGTGGTTAGGACCCTGCAATGCATTGAACATAACTGAAGTAAAACAATTTTTTTAACTTTAGCAAAGTATCTCCGTCACAGTAGCTTTCTCTTCCTTCTGGCTTGTACATCGTCTGGATCAATGTTTCTTAATTGTTCTATTACAGTGTCTCTACAGGACATAAGTATTATGAGGATGCACTTATAATAGAAACACAAACCTGCGAACCAGCATCCGATGCTTGTCATGAAGTATTTTCCAGACACCTCTGTACCCCATAATGCCATATGAAGTTTTGAATATTTTCTAAGCAACAAATCAGCTATACGCGCGTATACGCGAACATGCAGCGTTACTATGCAGCGGTTCACGCATGAGGCAGGTCACGTGTCACGTAGATATGCGCAAGTGCAACGTAACGAAAACGTCAATGATAGTTCATTCCTGTTAAGAAAGTTTACGTCAGTCATAGTTTATTCAGCAAATTGCGGTTGAGAAAGTTTATTCCTTCTTGTGCCAGAGTGATCGGCATTTTGAATTTAAACATTGTTGTTGAATCATAGTCCACGTTTTTGCTGCATCTTCATTGGGATACAGGTAGTCCAAATGGCCTGCAGTCAGGCACTACAAACAGCTCAGGATATAGATTTCCTAACTCTAACTGTGGTCGCTTACAACTAATGGCCCATACTCTTTTAGAGTCTAGTTGATACATGTTGTCAGTAACGAGGTGCAATTTCCATGCACCAGTCTGTCAGGAGTAAAGAGAAGTGCAAAAGTGTGACTGCCAATTTCTCTGCTGTATTATTAGTTCTCTCTATTGCCAGAACTTGAGATTGATGTATGTTGTTTATTACCACTCTGCTGAGGATTCCCACCAACCGGATGTCCAAAAACAGTCCCTGAATCTGTACAAGAACCTGAAGGTAAATATACTTAGTGTTCATGTTTTCCAATTAAAAGTTCGAATACTTGGTAACTGATATTTTTCTGTGATACTTTGGCCTCTTTCATAACAAAATATGAGTAATGAAAAAAATCACAGACCTTTTTCCTTTTCAGATTAGGTTTTCTGGATATATGCTCCTGTATTGAGGTCATCTCACTTCGTATCTGCTGCATTGACAGGCTCATAGGTGAAAATGAAGCCTCAACATGTACCATGAACTGGCGCATGTCCTGCAGAGTACAATACAGTTATAAACCCTCTAAGTGCCGAAATACACCCCTCTACCCTTTACTGATAGTGTCCAATGTCTATAAAGTACACATAGAGTCTATTCTCACTAAAAGAAGCCAGCTTACACAAGTATGCATTGATAACATCCCGCATTGCTCTTACTCTATATACAGTGTATAGTGTATCATGAATGGTAGGTTTTGTGTATAGTCAAGCACATCATTAGGACGGGAAAAGTGAGCTGATTTCAATGTTATATGCGTTTTTGTGATTGGATGTAAAATAAATATAACAGTTTTTCAAGGGCTCAGGTGAATAGTGCCACCAGCCAGTGGCACTACACAGGTAATTAGACATTGTGACAGTTTCCTGGCAGACTCAATCAAGTGATAAGGCAAACAAACTCAAGGGGATGGGAACATCAGATTTATGGTAGAAGTATGAACCCTCAGGGAAGGAATAAAAACACTGTCTATCTTCATCTAGGTAAGGATAGAGAAGTTCATAAGACTTTTGGACTGTAACTGTAGGATCCATCAGTTGATATATTGTAGGATGTTCCAGTATTCCAGCTCCTCCTCCATTTTTCTGAAGGAATCTCATATGTCAGTGAGAGTGGAGGCCCTCAAGTTCTTCGGCTAATCCCAAAATTATATATTTAAAAATTGCACAGGACTACATTGAAATTGCACGTTACTTACCTGATTTGTAGGATGTTCCGATATCCAAGCTCCACTTTCTCTTTTCTAAATGAGTTTTAGGTGACAGTGAGTAGAGAGCTCTCAAGTTCATCAGCTATTCCCAAAATATTTAACACCATATATGAAACACCACATTCAGAATTACCTGATTTCTTACAGGATGTTCCATCATCCAAACTCCCCCTCTTTTCCAAAGGAATCTCAGGTGTTGAAGATCCTTCAACTTTGTCAGCTTCCAAAACTACTATACCCGCGTATACACAGGATCATGTTTAGACTGCACTCTCTGATTTCTTAGGGGTAGATGTATCCACTGCCACAGGAGCATTTTGCACCTCAATCTGTTGTAGTATTTGTGCGTCGAACTCAACACTCGTTACTTGCACGGCCTTAGCACACTCCTGTAAAATTGGATATCAAAAGGCCTATTACATATAGGCCTTAGTGCCATGTACTAGACCACATTATACAATACTATATTGTCCATACTCGGCAATGACCCAAGGAAAAATAGCAGAAAAGGTGATGTTAAAAAAATATTATATCCCATGCAACCTTTCGACTTTGGTCCTTTGGCTGTCTGTAGAGTTGGCTGATAGAAAGCAAGAGTGGAATATTTCTAAAGTAATGGTAAAACATTCAAACCTTCTTCCTCATTTTGGGAGCCATTTTTTGACCTTCACAATAAGTATTAATTAACGCATGGGAGACAGTACCCAGTATAGTCTGACTATACCAGGGCTTGCACATGCCCTTTGCAGGAAAAAAGTGGTTTGGCTACCACTCACGCGTATACTACCACAATCAAACTACACGTGTGCATGAAAACCAATGAGGATGAATAGCTACATATGCTGAGACTGTGAGCCATTCCCAGAAAGAGCGGCGAAGATAAGACTAGAAGCAATCAAATGAACAAAATGCTCAGGTAAGGGGCACCAACGGATCCACTGTGATTGAGCATGAATTGTTGCCGCACATGTAATTTATGCTGTAGAGTATATCCTAGTTCAGTGGGAAGGCAAAGACGGACATTCTGTTATTAATAGAAATAAAGTCAGTCTTCTATCCTGTTAAAAAAAGGGCTTCATGACTGGAGCGATGGTTTCTTGTTCCCTCAAGGGGGAAACCTTCATTGCAAAAATCTTCACAGCTGGTTAGTCATGCATGTGTGTAGATACCTGTCCATGGTGTGCAAATGTGTATGTGTATAGGGAGTCGTACTGAGTATGTGGCAGCTGAGATTGAAAGAGAAAGAGGTAAGAATATGTGTACAACACTTAGCTATGTTTCATGTTTGTACCAGAGGAAAGTAGTGAGGAGGAAATCATGGACGATCAAGGCGAGAAAGTCACTGATGATCAACAAGAAAAAATCATTGAAGAGTGTCCACACCCACTATTTCTTTACGCGGAAACTTGGCACGCAATGACTGTGACCTGGTCGCTCAGATTTTTCTGGCCCCAAAGGTAGTCCTATAGACTAACATTATGCATATTAAGTTAGGGCTCCTAACTCAAAGACTTATGGAAATAATCAGCCTAACTGATTTTTCAAAAGACCTCTATTTGAAGCCCTATAATGTCACATGACTACCACCTATAGCCCTGTGACTAGTATTAATCTATTCAAGGAAGATAGAGGAACATTTTGATATATGACATGTACGGTGGCCAGTAGGGTCACCGCCTCCGCTCCCGCTCCTGATGTGGCTATTACACCACCACCACGTGCCACTAAATTCCCCGTGCCTAGATCTCGCCCCTCATTACTGACTTTGCGCATGCGCTAATGCGGCGTGGCTTGTACTTTTGACCTTCGGCCCACAATGGCAGGAATTTTAACTGATGGTGTGTAGAATGTTTACCTTGCATTAATCATCACAATATTATTGTGTAGGGCAACTTGTTAAGTACTTTTAGATGGGTTTATTCTACAAGGCTATTTTGGCTAGGTTAAAAGTGTACTACAACACAAAAAGAAGGTTAGTAGCTATTATATATAAAGCGGATAGAATAGAATAGCAATGTTAATTTTAGTATGAGCTGGTTAAAAAGGAGATATCATCTACTGGGGCTCAAGAGGAGAAGATACAATGAGCCAAGTTTACTCTGTTTGTATGAGTATATTTCTGTTAGTTATCCTAAAGGTTTATGCCCTACATCACACTTGTTAATACAGAAATTTCAATACACACCTTATCGGCTCCGTGGATAAAGGGCAATTTATCATCTGTTGCGGAGAAAATTTCACATGCCCGTGCGAAGGTGACCATATTCTATATAAGTCTCTCTGTAACAATTTCAATTTCAGAGACACAATCATACACTTAATGAGGTTGGTTGACCCACTTGGCGTGGCCCAAAGAGAGCAAAGGCGACTCAGAAGAAGAATATACTACAGCAAAGTATTTTCAAGTGTTGTTTCCCTGTATCAAAATATCTTTTATCTAGGGGCCAAATTACATCTGGCATCTAGACGGCTATGACAAGCTGAAATCGTATGGGTTGTGCATGCATGCTTGTGTAGATGGGTATGTATGAGTTACTTGGTAAGATCAGTCACATAATGATGTAATTTTGTGTAATATTGTATATACAGGTACTCTAGAAAGGTTGTATGGTTCATGCTGTCTTCAACCAACAAGAATCCGAGAGTAATATCAAGGTACTACCTTGAGGCAATAGAAAAATCAGTGGTAATTGTTTGTTGTCATGTTCTCACATACATGTTACTATGAGGTGTATTAGGATGCCCTAAGGTTATACGAGCAGATATGGGAACCGAGAATTGTCTTCTTGCCAAGGCACATATTGCATTGCGAATGTATCACGCTGACTCACATGCCGGAAGCAAGAGCTTTATATACGGCCCATCTACTGCTAATGTTGTAAGTTATCACTATAATAATTGTGGTGTTAATTACTTCTTGCCAGTGTATTGAAGCATTTTGGTCTCAGTGGCGCCGGTATGTGTGTGACTGGTGGATATCTTTGTGTAAGGTAAAGATTATTGTTAATTATGACAATTATGTTCTAATGATGTTGTATATTTTATTAGTCACTTACAGATGAGGGTTTCTTTAACAATGAAAATTTGCTTCATAGGTTTTTACTATTCTTAGTCTTCACAGTACTTAATAAACTTCCACAGATCCACCCTGTTTTTTTATAATGGGTCCTTTATTGAAGAGTGATATGACAGAGTTTGTGGAAGACTGGAACAGTCACATCATTAGGAAGAATAGGTTGTCCTTGTCACCCTCTGGTCGACCATGTGATTTGTATGATTTGCCAGAATTGCAAGGTATAATAAATCTTGACAGCATATTATAACTAATGTTTTAGGTGTCCAGTAACACAAAGTGCCAATAAACCCCACCCTTTGGGCCCAGCTCATGATATCAGAAAGCATTCAAGAACCACCACTATATCCCAATGAGTTTGGTGATAGTGCTGTGTTCTTTTTACAGATTTTGGGGCTAACTCTAGATGACATAACACACAGTAACTGTAAGGAGTTTTACATAGCACTGGTCAATGTCATTTCTAGTGTATTAGATTAATAGAAAATCATTCATTGAACATACTTAAGGTAATAAAGAGTTGTTAAGTGATTATTGTTGAAGACTGGTTAAATTATAAGGAAAAAAGTTCTTTTTATTGAATTAAGTAAATTTTTTAGAAGTTAGTGCTGTTCCACATCTTCATAACCTTGAAAAGAAGTACTACAATATTAATATGTGACCCGCTGTGGGAAAAGGGACAATTTTGCGCAAATTTTCAAAACGGCATTATTGGTATCGTTAGATAGCACGTTACGTTAGCTACACGTTGACACAAACGGAACTCGCGTAGCTTGCACGTAGGCAGAGTTATAAGTGTTAGCATCAGTCGCTTAGAAACAACACGGAATGAGAATTACGCAATCAAAATTTCCCCCGCATGCGCGGAATTTCTCCGTAAACTTCCTATCCTGGAACTTTGTTAAAGGTTCCTTTCCTTTGATACCACTTTTCATTCCTCTCCCTATTTTGAGTTTCTTTGCTGGCAACTACACAGAAACAAATACTCACTAATAATGTTAGCAATAATAGTACACCTGTTCAACACTGCTGCCTTTGGAGTGAGCTGATCCACCACTGATAGAAGAATCATCATCAATAATGTAAGCAACACCAATCTGAACATTAGAACCACTCTTCTTAAGCAGTGCAAGGTAATTACCAAGATTCGAAGGACGTGGTATGTCATTGACTAGCACATCATCATTCATGATCTTGGCACCACTGATAGGAATCACTTTTCCGAGCATTTTCTATCTCCAGTGATTGACCTTGAGAACGCTGAAAACCCCCAGAAGGTTTTTCTCTCATTTCACGGACAGTAATCTAGAAAGCATGTTATTATATCAATCTCTACTTGACACATTCATAGTTACAACCACAGGTTCATCAGTTGCAGTAGTCTTACACCGACTACTCTTAGACCCAGTACTGCTTGAACTACTACCAGGCATCTGCTTTAGAGACCACTGAATCTTGTCAGCTCTAGCCAATACATCTACGAGACAATAGACAATTAAAAATATAACTCTTTAGAGCTAAATAGCTACATAACATTCACAATCATTCTAGGTGCTCACTACATCAACCGATCGATTTCTTGGGCGGGAATACATACCTTCAACATCAATGGTAGGACGTGACAGTTCCAATGACCTGTAGCCGAACCTCGTACTAGAGGAACGCAGCTTCGCCATTCTTTCAAGCTTCTTCGCTGGGTCACTAAGGATTCCCAACAACTCTAAAAGAACCCCAGATGGCGACTCTGAGCGGCTCGGACTAGGGCTAGTCGACCGCTCATCCTGAGTAAAGGACATCCCTCTACTTCTTTAATAATAAATCCACACGTGCGCCGCTGTGCATTATTTAGAATGCAACACCATTACAGGGTGTGTGGTGGTGTGCGGAAGCCGAAGGGGAGTGGAAGTGGTAAAACCACCGCGCGGTAGTGGGAGCAGGGGAGCAGGTGAAGACCCCGCCACACGGGGCAACAATTTACGGAGCGGCAGCAGAGGCGGTGACCCTACCGGCCACCGTAGACATGTACACTAAACTCTCTCCATGATTGAGATAATTGCTGTAAAGTAAAAAAATAGTCAATCTACTTGCTTTCTATTCGGCACTGTAGTTTTAGCAAGCAACTGTAATCTCACTAATCGCTTCTGTATATTGAATGAACCATCAACATACAACATCAACATACCCATCACAATTACTGATCACAATTGCCAATGCCTCCCCTAGTCTTGTAGTACCATTGAAGACAATGGCCTGTTCGATTCTTCGGACTTGATATCATCTTGCTCCTGAGAGTGAAGTAAAGGTATAAATGCCGTTTGCCAGTCAGTCTTACAGGTCTCTCTTCAAATAGTGCTCGTAATGTGTCCAGGTGATAGGGGTATTGCAGCCTTAATAAATGTTCTTAAAACCTTCGGTCTATAGACTTGCCGGTCCATGGGTAGTGTTTCACCAACTGGATGGTTTTCGGAGTCCAAAATCTTTAGACTGCTTGTGAAGTCTCTCTCTGTCTTCGTTGGACGCTAGTATATCTGTGCTTCTCCTTACATCTGATATGATTCATTATAATGTTCTTGCGAAGGCTTATTTGTTCTCTACAAGCGCCACAGAAGAGCTTCCCATTGTAAGATACCATCAAACACTCACTGGGAAAGTCTTTCAACTGATCTAAGATGTGACAGACTTTGGTTCACTGGAGCCCTGCCCTCTTGATCTCTTCTATCCTACTGGTGGATTACAATTGACTCTTATCTTCCTGGTTAACTCTAACACTTGTGGCACTTTTAATACCTCTAAAATCAACTGCACTCTAATGTTCTATAAGACCACCAAATTTATATTAACAAACATCACGTGTAGATTTAGAACCATGTAGCACATGCACATTAGAAAATTCGAAAAATGAAGACTATTATTAAAATTGTGCAAAACTGCCTATTATTCGAAAGATTAATCACGAATAATTAGCACTGGGCTACTGACAAGCACTCATAAGCAGTGGACGGCCAGAACGGAGAACTGCACTATTACACATATAACACGCACGCAATACATACAGCACAGACAGGAAGTAATTACAGAAATGACAAGTAATGTACTACATAACCACAAGAATGCACTAATATCCACACACCTATATGCAGACATTCAACAACATGCATAATATCATGGAGTTCAATCTCTTATCACCACAATCTTCCCTTGCAGCCCTGTACTAGTGACCGAACAGGTCAGGTGCTGTTCGATGAGGCGTGTTGACCGACAAGCTGTGGGTGGAGACAGTTGACAAACTGGGGCTGGGGAAGGTTGGTGAGGGTTAGAACTAGTAAGTGTTGGCATGTCGAGACGAAAATGTTGTTTTCAGAGTCATTCCTGATCTGCTGCGGTTGTGCAGGCGGCGATTGTTCGTAACGTGGATGAATATCATATCATACCAGCATTACAGGACCATTTAAAAGCGCATCAATTCAATTTTGAACGCAATCACCGTGGTCTAAGATGTTGTTGTGTCCACGCATGCGTATTTCTTGTTTGAAATTTTGTACGTATAGTTAGAGAGAGTAAAAGAAAATTTTGGAGAAGACAGTGCAAACGAGCTCTCTCGTAAATCAGCGTCAATCGCTATTTTCTCCATGTGTGCGATGCCCGAAGGAAACGAACGCGCTCTTTTTCAACCTCCAGAAGAGATGGGGAGTAACTAAGGCATCTATGACTCGTTTGACGGCAAGACTCAGAGATTTTAAAGCAGATGCCAGCCGTCCTGGAAACATTGAGCGTGCCACGAGCATGCGCCAAAAACTTGATCGTCGCCGAACTGAAGATGCGTGTAGCTAAATTACTGACTATCAATGCATCATCTGAAAGGGCTCCTCATAAATTAGCCACGCGTCACCTCACCCACGCGAAACAAAACCTCTCAGAATTTTCTACTAGCGTCCACTCTCTTAGTGGGAATCCTACGGATATGTATGTGCAATGTCAGCATGAGGAACAATTTGTAGGTCTAAAATGGGAGCTCTTGGACATTCGCATTGGCCTCCTCTCATCAGATCTGGATGATTTAGACGACCTGCTCGTTCAACTAAGTACTCTTGAAAAGGGTGCTTTCGACCTCTCTGTGGAGGTGAAAAGAAAGCCCTCCTTATTGTCTTCTCCAACCGCACCTGATGCTGCGTCAGCCTCACCTTCTGACTGAAGTGGAGTATTACTACCAAAACTTGACGTTCCCACTTTTGACGGGAATATACTAAATTGGCACTCCTTCTGGGAGCAATTTCGTGTCGCGGTACATGATCGCTCAATGCTCTCTGATTCAGAAAAACTTGTTTATCTTCAGCAGTCGCTCAAGAGTGGTTTGGGTAAGAACGTCATCGAAGGTCTCTCGCAAAGTGGTGACCACTACCACGAAGCTATAGAATGTGTACAAAACCGATTTGATCACCCTCGCTTAATATATCAAGCACATGTTCATGCAATATCAGAGTCTCCATCTCTCAGAGACGGAAGTGGAAAGGAACTGCGTCGTCTCCCCGACACTGTTCAACAACATGTATGCGCCCTCAAAGCCATGGGGTATGACCCACCTGGTCTGTTCATGACATCCTGGTTGGAACTCAAGCTCGATACCAACACTATGTTCGAGTGGCAGCGTCATTCACAGGATACCATGGATGTTCCATACCACTCCAAGTTGCTGGAATTCCTAGATCTTCGTGCCCAGGCCACTGAAGCCATCACTCCTCCTGGCCACAAAGGCTCTTCTCAAAGTCATCATCGCCCTCGACATGTGCCCAAGCCAGTCACGTTCTTCGCATCAAGCACATCTGATCCCACTGCTAACTGTGTTCTCTGTGGTACGGTTAAGCACCCCCTGTACAATTGTCCTAGATTCAAATCTCTCTCTCATGACAAAATGCTATCCACCCTAAGGGACAATAATCTTTGTCTCAATTGCCTAAAGC